>JAOVYV010161618.1:0-10473 GCA_025674545.1 Hassar affinis
GACATGCAGACTCCACACAGAAAGGACCCAGACCGCCCCACCTGGGGATCTAACCCGGGACCTTCTTGCTGTGAGGCACCGTGTCGCCCCTATCTTTACCTTTGCTCTCTAATTGAGCACTACACGATCTTTCATGTAAACCACTACGGGTTGTTTCAGTTTGTCTACGCGCTGCTCGCTCTTTCCGCGCCTTCACAGGTTTCCCTAGGAGGCATGTCCTTTGCTTTTTCTATTTCATTCATCCTTTTTCCCCCAACCTTCATTCATAAAAAGCTCTTTTGTTTGAGAATGCGAGTTCGGCTTTTACTTTTGAGCGTATTCCTCTTCTCAGCTGCTGAGTTGTCTGCTTAGTTCAGCGGCCACTCACAGCCTCTTCACACTGACAAGCTGGGTTGGATTCCCAGTCGGCACACTTTTGAAAGGATAAATAAGTAAAATATAACACACAAACATATTTTCTTTTAGATTTTCTACCGTTATTTTCCCATGGTTACAATTATATATATTTATTCTGTAATTTATAAATACTGTATATATTGATTTTAACCCTGTCCCTTTTATTTTTCCCTTTATTTCTCCCTCTGTCGGCGGGGCTGAGGGATAACAGCCCAGCCTAGTTCTGCACTTGGGTCCAGTCACTCAGTCCCTGCTGTTACAATAATGGAGACTTTAAGTAAGTGACTAGTTAAATAATTTTATTTAATGTATAAATAAAAACACTAGAACTTTAAAATGGACAGATGCAAGAAAAGGTGAAAATAGCAATGAAAAAAACTGTTGATAGGAAAAAATTACTCAATAATTACAAGGTAAATGCATTATTAACAAGTAAACATTTCAGTGAGAAACACCTGTCAGAGGTGTGAATGCGAGTGTGAATGTGTGTGTGTATGAACCCTACGATGGATTGGCGCCCTGTTTGGGGTTGGTTCCTGCCCTTGCGCTCAGAGTTGCCGGCTGGGCACCGGCTCCCCCGTGACCCCGTAACTGGGAATAAGCGGTACAGATAATGACTGACTGATTGACACCTGTCAGAGATCAAACTGGAGGTGGGATAAAATAGATATGCAGATTTTAATAACAAACAGATTCAAGGCAGAAAAATCCAAATGTGCAACAAACTTAAAATCCAATGAGAAAGACAACTAGGAAACAATAACTGGGCTAAAATAGAAAATTATGATGCCAACAATAGTAAATGGCCTGGTACATCAGGCAATAAACACAGAGCATTACTTCACAATGAGGTAAAGTCTAGAGACTGTATTTACATGCTGTTGAAGTGATTAGCAGTGATGGAGAACAGAGGTGCATTTTAGTATGTGGGTGAGTGTGAACGGGTCAGTGGTGGTGATGGCCATGTTTGTATGCCATAGTGTATTCAGGGAAGTGAGGTCCCATTTGCACTGTTGTGGATGACTCCACAGTAATGTGGTGGTTATACATTGGCTTTCTAGCCTCTGTGGCCCAGGTTCACTTCCTGCTTGAGCTGTTGCTTTATTATTAGGGGGTGACCTAGAAGGAATTCTGTTCCTGGAGTGAGTCCTTCAAGGTAGAGGGGGTGTTCTGTAACAACAGTGCCAGAGTCCAAATGGGACCTCACTTCCCAGAATACAAACATGGCCACCACCACCACTGACACGTTCACATTCACCCACATACTAAAATGCACATCTGATCTCCAGCTCAAAAGGGAGAGAGGAAAGGCAAAGACAGGAGCCATATCCTGGAAAGGTCTCAAACAAAAAAACACTCTTAATCAACCGCCTGAAGTAAACAAACAAACTGCCTTTTAAATGAAGGAAAAACTTTAAAAGAGTAACAACCTGCAATCATGGGGATAGCATAGCTAACAAGCTAATAAGGAAGTGGTAAGGTACTGCCCAAACAGCTCCCACTCTTATTTCAAGTAGCTGTCAGACCATATATCCTGGAAGATCTGAACACAGAGCACGGGCTGGTGGGCCTGTAGGTGGAACAACCCCTCGACACAGATACAGTTTCAGCCGAGATACATGGAAGGTGGGATAAATTTGCATCGATGGGGGTAAATCCAGTCAGTAGGTGACTGGATTGATTCAACCTTAAATGGGCCCACATACATTGAGGCCAACCTGTTGGACTCTCCTGTGAGAGGGAGGTCCCAAGTGGATAGCCACATCCACTGTCATGGGTGCGACATGTGACAAGGCATCCATGTTTAATATAAGGGATGTCTGTGCCTTCTTTCGAACCCGCCAACAGCACTGAACATAGGGTTCAGCCAACAGAACTCCAAGGTCATCCTTTTGCTCAGCAAAGAGGGGTGCTATGTAGCCAAACTTGCACTCAAATGGGGGCATCCCTAGGGCTGAGTGCCACAGGGTACTGTGGGCATACTTGGGTTCTCTGTATTCTGACGCATTCTGCTTGGTCATTAGACTCAGGGTGCAAACCTGATGCCACAAAAGGTGGCCCAGAAGTGACTGAGGACCACAATCATGCCCGAGGTGTCCTTCTCCTGGTGCGCACATCACAGGCCACCAGATACACCTGGACATGCTTCCCAATCCTCAGCCACCCGAACTGATATCACAGGAAGTCCAAGGTTCTGGGAACCCCCAGATGTGCAGGGAAAGGAGAGGCATGTCCCCACTTCATGACTTTAGCTTGAAAATGAACCAGTATGTACCTGCAACCTGGAGAGCCATTCCTGGGGTAAGGTTTGTCACCGTCTTTCTCCACAGTCTTCTCAATACTCCATGTCACAGACTCCACAATATGGGCCCTTGCGACCATTGGCTTAAGCACAGGATAAGACCCTGGAGGTGCCTACTGCCTGGAAAAGTCATCTGGCTTGATGTTCTTGGACCCTGTCCTATATGACAGCGTGAAGCCAAAACACCCAAGAACCAATGTCCATTGGACTTGTCAGGCATTTAGATGCTTTGCCTGCTGTATGTACAGTTTGTTGTGGTCCATCCAAACCAGAAAGGGGTGTTTTGCTGCCTCCAACCAGTGTCTCCATTCTTCTAGTGCTAACTTGATGGCCAGCAGCTCCCTGTCTCCTTTGGTGTAGTGGTGCTTTGCTGGGGTTAGATATTTGGAGAAATAGGTGCATGGGTGGAGCTTTTAGCTGCAAAAGAACTGAACCTACGCCCACATCAGATGCATCTACCTCGACAACAAATGGCTTCTTGAAATCTGGGAGCTCAAAAGCCACCTGACTGTGTGAGAGCAGTCTGCGGGCAATCACTGTGCTGCAATTTCTTAAGAAATGAACGAAGAAGTTGGTGAACCCCAGGATCCATTGGACCAAGTGGAGGGATATTGGTCTGGTACCTCTCAGCCACTGCCCTGGTCTTCTCCATGTCCATGCGCAGGGTGCCCTTAGATGCAGATGAAGTTGTAGGCACTGCATAGGTCCATCATTGTGAAAATGAAGGTGAGATAAGATGCAAAAATTTGATTTTTATAACAAACAGATTCAAAACTGTTAGGGTTCGGTCAACTCCATCTGCTGCCACCAGGGGGAGCTTAGACCCAATGTCCGCCAGTAATAGCGGCTGCTCTACTCGTAGGCCTAGGGGGCGACAGAGGACTGCTACTCCCAAGGTGCTCAGGGGTAATTATCCTCAACAGAAAAAGAAAAAAGAAAAAGAAAGAAAGAATTGTTTAAATCTATGAACATGGAATAATTCCATGCTAAGTACTTTTTGATTCAGCCATTGCTGTCTTTGGTTTCCCCCCTTCTTAAGTAATACATGTGTTTGTCAATCACCTTGTGTGACCCCTTCTGTTTGTCGTTTGATATTACCCTTTTCCCCCCATTCACCAACACTTAAGCACTAGCCCAAATTAGCCTTGTGGTATAAGTGTATGCCTTCCACAACACAGGACAGGGTTTGAATCCCACATGAGTTGTTAGAAATAAACTTAAAGAAGGAAAGTAATAAAGTTGATAGAATAAAAGGGAGAAGAAAGATTAGTTTTGTTTTTTTTTGGCATTTTCAGTGTATTCCGTATTTTCAGTTGGCTTGGGCTCACGCAGTCTCTTCCTTTTGAGTTTTCTTTGTTTTTTAAGATCTTGGCACTGATCCCGCTTCCTCAGGGACAGCGACCTCTGCACCTGAGTCTATCAGTAACCACAATCATAACAGTTGGGTGCGACCATAAAAATGGACTCAGCAGAGATGGCAGCAATTAAACATGCACTAAAGGTGCAGCAAACCACCTCGCAGAGACTTGAGGGTATGTTGCATGGCAGAGGCGTTGCAGGCTATTTTCCATAAAGGCCTAAGTGTCCATCTAAACGATGAATTGACTGCACGTGATCCACCTGCATGAGTTGGTGGCCCACGTTGAAGCTCGCCTTAAGCAGCGTGCGAAGGAGCGATCTGACACTGGCCGACAAACAATGTTTCGGAGGGCCTAATGTTCCTTCGACTGCCCACTCAAGTGAGGAGGAACTAATGCAAATTGGGGGCACAAGAGAATGTAGAGGACAGGGGGTAGCAAGAAAGAGAGCCTCACCCTCGGTAAACGTGAAGGCCAGTCCCGGCGAGGGGGCCTGGGATTAGGCCAGATTGATGCCCCCAAGGCAGGGCTCATCCTTCAGGCAGTTATTCACTGGGGAGACACCTCATCCACGACCCTAGACGTGTGGGTTGATTTGGGAGCCGCAAATAATTTTATAGATGAAGCTTTAGCAAAACAGCTAACCATATAATTTTACCCCTTACAAGTCCCTCTCACACTGGTGGGTTTAGATGGCCAGCCCCTAGGTGGGCGATTTGTCCATTTTAAAACTATCACCATAACAATGCAGCTAGGCAAACATACAGAGAAGATCATCTTCTTTGTAACCGCTACTCTGGCTATGCCAGTAATCTTGGGTTTCCCATGGCTTAGGAAACATAGCCCATGTATTGACTGGGAAACAGGCTCCATCTATTCATGGAGCCTCAAATGCTCGGCTTCTTGTCTTCTGCCTAGCAAGAGGTCAATGGTTAGTCCTTCCTCAAGCCCAACTGAGGCCCTTGATCTTACATCTGTGCCCTCATTTTACCATGATCTTGCAGAGGTCTTTAGCAAAGTCAAAGCTCAGCAGCTTCCACCTCATCGCTCTTTTGACTGTGCCATAAATCTTCTCACTGGGACTGCTCCACCTTGGGGACACCTATTCTCCTTAACTGCTCCTGAGAAGGTGGCCATGGAGGAATACATACAAGAGTCTCTGGCTAATGGCTTCATTCGGCCATCCAGATCCCTGGCTGGGGCCGGATTCTTCTTTCTGCGCAAAAAGGATGGGACTTCGCGTCCTTGTATTGACTATCAGGGGTTAAACGCCATCACTGTTAAGGATCGGTATCCCTTCCTCTAATGCAGACAGCCTTTGAGACACTGCAGAAGGCCCAAATATTTACTAAGTTGGATCTTCGCAGTGCCTACAATCTCATTAGGATCAGGCAGGGGGATGAATGGAAAACCGCTTTCATAATGCCCACAGGGCACTATGAATACCTGGTGATGCCCTTTGGGCTAGCTAATGCACCTGTGGTATTCCAGCATTACATCAACGAAGTACTCCGTGAGGCATTAGGTCACTACGCATATATGTACCTGGATGACATCCTTATTTTTAGTAATTTGCTCCCAGAGAACATTACCCAGGTACGATGCATTCTTCAACTGCTGCACAGTCAGAAATTATTTGTTAAGCTCAAAAAATCAGTTTTCAACCAGTCGTCTGTGTCATTTCTAGGGTTTATCATCTCCCAGGGGCAACTACAAATGCACCTGACAAGAAATAGGGCCACTGAAGAGTGGCCTGTTCCTACTTTGCTAAAGCAAGTGCAACGTTTTCTCGGATTTGCTAACTTCTTTAGGAGATTTATCAGGAATTTCAACATGGTGGCTGCCCCGTTAACAGCCCTAACGTGCAGAACCCCTGGGCAATTTAGGTAGCCTCAGTTGGTGCAGCAAGCTTTTGAGCGGCTCAAAGGCCTCCTGATATCACCACCAGTTCTACGCCTTCCAGATCCTGAGTACCCCTTTTTGGTAGAGGTCAAGGCCTCAGATGTGGGGGTAGGCACAGTTCTCTCCCAGCGTTCTGGGCAGGACAAAAAACTTCATCCTTGCGCATACTATTCTCACCGACTGAGTTCGGCTGAAGCCAATTACTCCATAGGGGACAAGGAGCTTCTCGTGGTCAAGCTCACCTTAGAGGAGTGGCATCGCTGGCTTGAGGGAGCCCATCATCCTTTCTTAGTGTGGACCGATCACAAAAATCTTGCTTACATCCAACACGCACGACGTCTGAACTCTCGGCAGGCTAAGTGGTCTCTCTTTTTCGAGAGGTTCACATTTACACTGTCGTACCGCCCAGGCTCTAAAAATGCTAAGCTGGATTCCCTCTTACGTCAATGGGACCCTCCCAAGGCTGCGTTGGAGGCTGACCCTATCATCTCTGTAGAGCAAATTCTTGCCCCGCTCTACTGGGATATCGAATGTCGCGTTTGTGCTGCTCAGGTTCGAGAACCTGGTCCCGCCGGCGGCCCGCCTAACTGCCTATTTGTTCCCACTCACTTACGTCCTCACGTCCTCCGCTGGGGACATGCATCCTCACTAACTGCCCATCCAGGTGTAACTCAAACTCTTGATTTTGTCCGAAGACGATTCTGGTGACCCGGCCTAGATAAAGAGGTCCGGAACTTTGTCGCTAAATGTGACACCTGTGCCAGGAATAAGAGCTCTAGGGCCAGATCTCAGGGCCTGCTCATGCCACTACCTGTCCCCTCTAGGCCTTGGTCTCATCTAGCAATGGACTTTGTCACTGGGCTACCCCCCTCTAGAGGCATGACCGTAGTCCTAGTCATAGTCGACAGATTTTCCAAGGCTTGCAGGTTCGTGCCCCTTCCAAAGCTCCCCTTGTCCAAACAAATGGCCCAGATCCTCATAGTGTCTGATCGGGGACCTCAATTTGTAAGTCGGTTTTGGCAAGCCTTTTGCAGGCTCATGGGGGCTATGGTCATTCTCACATCTGGGTATCACCCAGAGGCAAATGAGCAATCTGAGCGAGTCATCCAGGATCTCACGCACTCCTTGAGATTCTGGGCAACCCACGGTCATCGGTAGATAAACTTCCGTGGGCGGAGTATGCTCATAACAACTTGCGACACTCAGCCACAGGAATGTCCCCTTTTGAGTGCCAGTTCGGATTCACCCCACTGCTCTTCCCTGACCAAGAGCAGGAAGTAGGGGTCCCTGCAGCCCAACACTTTGTCCGGCAGTCTCGAGAAGCCTGGCAACGCACTAAGGCAGCCCTGGAGGCCAGCTCCGCTGCCATGTGGCGAACAGCAAATCGCAAGCCCCAAGTGGCACCCATGCTTCATCTAGGTCAGAGGGTTCTTTTATCTACCCGTGATCTTCCCCTTAGGGATGACAGGGGCAAGTTGGCCCCTAGTTTTGTGGGTCCGTTTAAGGTCATAAAGAGGGTGAACCCTGTTACTTACCGGCTCCAACTCCTGGCAAGTATGAAGATCCACCCAACATTCCATGTCTCTAGGTTGAAGCCTTACACATGCCAGTCCTCAGCCCGACAAACACCACCTCCACCTAGATTGATAGATGGTGCCCCTGCTTACACGGTCTGTTGCATCCTGGACTCGCGCCGTGTCCAAGGGTCTACGCAGTACTTGGTGGATTGGGAGCGGTATGGTCCCAAGGAGAGGTCATGGGTTCCAGCGCACCACATCCTGGATCCTGAATTGATTAGGCAATTCTGAGCGAACCAGGCAGCTGGCATGGAAACTTCTGGGGCCGTTCCTAGGAGGGGAGGTACTGTTAGGGATCGGTCAACTCCACCTGCTCCCACCAGGGGGAGCTTAGACCCAATGTCAGCCAGTAATGGCGGCCGCTCTACTCGTAGGCCTAGGGGGCGACAGAGGACTGCAACTCCCAAGGTGCTCAGGGGTAATTATCCTCAACAGGGAACACCTGGGTGAAGCCTATTTAACTGAGACTCACCCTCTGCATTCTGTGGCACCCATTTAGTGCTATGCGTTCATGCACCAGGGTGGACCGGTAAGGTACTGCTAAGAGGTATAGGCCTAGAATATAGTTTAACTAAGGCTTAGAATTTCTCAAACAGGCTGTGAGATATAAAAGAGATAAAAGAAAAAAAAGAAAGAATTGCTTAAATCTATGAACATGGAATAATTCCATGCTAAGTATTTTTTGGTTCAGACATTGCTGTCTTTGGTTTCCCCCCTTCTTAAGTAATGCATGCGTTTGTCATTGTGTTACCCCTTGTGTGACCACTTCTGTACTATACTACTATACTATTACCCCTTTTCTCCCTATTCACCAACACTTAAGCACTAACCCAAATTAGCCTTGTGGTATAAGTGTATGCCTTCCAAGCCACCGGACGGGGTTTTAATCCTGCATGAGGTGTTGGAAATAAACTTAAAGAAGGAAAGTAATAAAGTTGATAGAATAAAAGGGAGAATAAAGATGAGTTTTTATTGTTTTTGGCATTTTCAGTGTATTCCTTCTGTTCAGTTGGCTTGGGCTCGCCCAGTCTCTTCCTTTTGAGTTTTCTTTGTTTTTTAAGGTCTTGGCACTGATCCCACTTCCTCAGGGACAGCGACCTCTGCACCTGAGTCTATCAGTAACCACAATCATAAAAACAACAGAACAAAATCAGAATCCAAATCCAGGCTCAGGTCAGTGGATTAGCAAACAAGCCTTCAGAGATAAGACAAGACCAAGAAACTATAAGTACAAATCCAGGGCTACAATAGTAAATGGATTCATAAGTCAGGCAATAAACACTGAATGTTACTGCATTTATAGGTATTATATTTTTTTTACATAACTATACTCCAAATGGTTGATAATTGTTTATATCCAAATTAACTGTGTTATGAACTAGAGTAAATCAGTGAAGAGGAGACGTAGATGCGGATACAACAAGTCCACTTTAATGAAAAAACTGAGAAAACAGTAATGACAGTCTGTACTGGAGAAAGGTAAGTGGACTGGAGAGGGAGGCGCTGAGCTGGGAGGTCCCAGGATGCGAGACGGGAGGCAGGATGATGACTGGGGAAGCGGGCGTCGGGAGGAAACTGCCGGGAGACAAAGAACAAGGGAGAGACCAGCCAAAAACAATAACATCTGGGAATGAGCGTAGGGAAAAGGAAGAGAGCAAGAGAACAGCTGTCCGAGGAAGAGGAAGGGATAGGACAGTGAAGGGAAGCTCGGAAGCCGGAACGGAGAGGCTCCGGGGACAGGTGAGGTGAGAAGAGGAAGCGAGAGGGACTGGCTACGCGGACCCGGGTGAGCGAGGGTGAAGAGAGAGGGATAGTGAGAGAAGCAGCGAAAGCGAGGGAGAAGAGAGAGGGGTCCGGTACATCACGGATTAGTATTGGAAGAGTGCCTAGTAAAAGAGAAGTGTGCGGTTAGTAAACTATTTACAGGGATACAGGGGAAGCACATAGACCAGCGCACGAGTGCGCGCCGGCAGTGGCGCTGCCGCTGCTAACCAATGCACAAACAGGCCAACTCGACATGCTGCAAACAAAAAGAGGAAGCTCCTAAATAAGGAAAGCCTGAGCTAAAGAAAAGAATGAAGCGGGAGGAGCACAATACAAAAACGAGAGGAAAGGGCTCACTTGAACACACACAGGCACGCGGGGATCACACACACCAAACACTCAGAAGACAATAACACGCACTCACCAGGCACTCAGGAAACACACTCGCAGGAAAAGACTCTCACAAGAAAAGGGGAGAAAAGCGGACAGAGACAATCGCTATCTAAAGAGTAGGAAAATGCTCGGAATGGGTTAGCTGGGCAAACCAATACTTCGCGAGCCAGTCTGGAAACGGAGACCTAGAAAAAGAGAAAAGAAACGGAAATGGAGACCACCACATCCAGTGAGAAGAGAAAAAGGGAATAAGCAGGCGGGACTGGAGGAAACGGGAAACGGAAGTGGGCGTGGCCTAGTGGTTCCTAACAAACTGAAGTTCATTCTGTTGTTTGTTCCACACAAAGCATTCTTATTCTAACAAAAAAAAAGTAAAACATGTAATGACTTAACTATAAATACATATATGCTGCTACTAATCATGAAGTATATCTAACAAGAAAAGTATTGACTATGAATAGACAGATACAGATACACAAATACCTTCATAAAAATCTGGATTAAAGACCCATATGCATGGAAATTGCACAGATTGAAACACTATTACAAAATTTAAGAACTACTTTTATAATACAAACATTTTCACTAACTAAGCTGCCAGTGGTTCTTGGGATTAACAATTGGCAATTTTGCAGGTGATGTATCATTTAAAAGCCTGATAAATGAGATTGAGTAATATTCATTCATTCATTCATTTTCTTGACCGCTTATTCCTTTTCAGGGTCACGGGGGAGCCGGTGCCTACCCGGCAGCATAGGGCGCAAGGCAGGAACAACCCTAG
>JAOVYV010161660.1:0-5000 GCA_025674545.1 Hassar affinis
TTGTTAAGTACATAACTCCACGTGTTCATTCATAGTTTTGATGCCTTCAGTGAGAATCTACAATGTAAATAGTCATGGAAATAAAGAAAACACCTTGAATGAGAAGGTGTGTCCAAACCTTTGGCCTGTCCTGTACATGTTATGGGCATGCGATCTACTAAAGATAACGTGCAACTTGCACAGCCACACACACTACAACAGAAGCTTATTATGCAAGATGAAATCAGTTTGTATTAGAATAAGGTGGATGTAGTACACAAGGAGCTTTTAGGGTGATGAGTATGTGCAATAATCATTACAGACACCCTTTGCCTTATGTCTGGAAATCCTATTAGGTTAGAAGAGTACATAAATTTGTATAATGCACTTCTTTCATAGGCGGGACTACTTTTTCAAAGAAAAGAATAAACCAAAATCACAGTTCTAGCTTTGAAAAACACTGGTGTATTCCTTTAACTTTTCATTTTGCTGCCTTGGTGTCTCAGCATGAGCCAATTAGTCGGGATATAATCTGATAACAGACAAGTGTGAAAAATGTCAGTGCCTTGAATAAGACTGGGGAAAAGGATCCTGACAGCACACGACTCGAATTCAAACTCATTTTTTTACTAAATGATGATTATTATATCATGGTGTATCATGGTGTAATATATATATATATATATATATATATATATATATATTCTGCCATGAAATCTTCTTCAAATGCAACCGTTCCACAGCTTGATTTTTCATCAGAAAAACTAAAACGCACCCACACACAGGAAGACGCAGAGTGCCATGCTCCCAGGCTACTGTCAGTATCTGGGCCAGAGGTTCCCACGCGCCTGTCCTTGGCTGCCAGCACCATTTACGTTAGTGCACTTTAAAAGTCTCCTGCAGGCTATTTTTCATTCATCAGTTAAAAGCATAGCTACCTCAGGGCGAGGACGTGTGCGAGTAAGTGTGATGAGTGATGGATGCATTTATGTTTTCTTTCACTGTTCATTTGCGTCCACGTGAATGTCTAGCCACATGCGTAATTGTCATGAACTAGTTCCCCAACCTCAAAAAAAAAAAATAAATAAATAAAATAAAATAGTCACCATTTTCGGTTCCTTTTTTGCCACTGAATCTAGCCACTTCTCAGTTTTCAGAGACGCCGTGTTGTCCTTTTTCTTTCGCTTGCTGACTCTCTTCTTCACCGATAATGTGATCTGACAGCAAGTTGATGCCCTCCTAATGTGCTGAGACATTTCTGCATCGTTACTACAATAACTTGGGTTTTATTTTCTGAGCACAGCAGCTCCTTTTCAATTGCACTTATTCAACTGGTAACTAAGGGGGAAAAAAAATATGATGACTAATGGTTACGTAATGGAAAAACCGATATGATTTCAACACGACGATGTGACACCTTCATGAACTTTACAGAATAACAAGTGATTTGAGATGGAGTTTGAGATGGAGTTTCTTATGAATGTTGGCACTGAAGTTAAACTGACTGCTGATGAGTTATTTGACTTATGTAACGGTGTGCCAAAAATATCACCATAGGGTCTTTTACAACACCCTCTTATCACGGTCACACAAAGACTGGATTAACGTTTTTCCTAATCATCGCTTGAATACTTAGACACAATGCAAAGAAATGAAAGTGTTTTCTAATAATAGCAGCTATGCAGTGATGTGGAATGAGAGAGAGAGAGAGAGAGAGAGAGAGAGAGAGAGAGAGAGACGGTGTACTATTGCAAATGAGTATAATGTGAGGAAAAGTGACCTTTAGTATTATAAACATACAGCACAGACATACTCTCATCCTTAATGCACACGTTCACTGTCTTTAACCTTGCCTTTCTCCTCAGACCTGTCAATCTCATCAACACCAAGATCACTTTATTTATTGGGCAGGCTCAGGTGGGGCGGGGCTGCAGGAAGGGGTTTGAAGCTAGAGGCTGAAACTTACTGATATCCCCAGTATATGCAGCATTAAACAAAAAAGTCCTGGTGGAAAGATTTACTGCTGTAAACCAATACCATATAGACAAACACAATACACACAAATCATCTTATTTAGGTAGATGGTAGTGTAGTGATTTCGGTATGGCGGCTCTTTTAACTTTTTTTAGTGTGTACACTTAAACGACTGTGTGAAGTGAATTCTGAGATTTGTTTCGAAATACATTATAGAAAATGATTGCTGAACATGTGACCTGTGTAGTACTGAATTGTGGGTTTAGAACATCTGGGCTGGTTCTATAAGCATGGTTAGATGGTGTACTACTGGAGGCTTCCTTAGCCATAACCCCTCTCCCCTAATCCATTATAAAAATTAGACACCAATAACATAAATATTTATCCCACGCTGCGACTTACTACACCTACAACAGTCTACAGTTTGCTAGCTAGCTACGCCTTCATCCTGCAAATGCCAGAATTTGCTCCTTACTTAAATTTCCCGCTATAGCTGCCCGTACCCGGGAGCTCAGACAGCAAGATTAGCCGTGCTCTCAGGGTGGGAGGGGCAGCATATGTTCTCCCCCCATGTCAATCAGCGCGACACTGTCCAATCACAGGCGTCTGTGAGCTCATGCATACAAGAGGTGGACGGGAGCGCTCTCCTCCACGTGTGTTAACCGCTCCTGAAAGTTGCATGGGCAGCAGTTCGAAAAGAGGCGGCGGCTTGCGTCACGTGTATTGGAGGAAGCACATGATGGCTTCACCCTCCCGGACTGGCAGTCCATCGCGTGACAAGGGGGGAAAGCACTGACGGGTGGGAATTGGAGACGACTAAATTAGGGAGAAAAATCGGGGGAAAAATAATAAAAATAAATTCCCAAGAATGATGAGAGGAAGAAGAGGTGGACTGCTTTTTTGAAGAGCCACACTGATGTGGAGCTGAGGATCACGCCCAACTCCTGCCTCTGCAGTTCCCATTTTACACCATGTAGGTTCTGCAAACTTTCCTCAGAGACAGCTGGGATTCACAGATAATCTGTGTTTACTGATGAACGGGGTTTTGTGTGCTTACATGAGTATTACAGTAGGTAACTCAGTCCACGGTAGCCCTACATACAGTATCTTTGAAAGTGATTTCACATGGTGGTGTAACCTTGGTTTATAACCTAACCTAGCTGAGTTTGAACTTGATTTTCTATACCTGGTGATTTTTTTAGCTGCATGGATGGATAATAAAACATTTTTCTTTGCTGTGACAAACACATTCATTTTTGCTTTACATGGACTTTAGTTAGGTTGCCTTATACAGGGTGTATATAACAATGACAAAATGTGAGAGCAAAGCACAAAAATAGAAAATATGCAAATACAAAAAACAAGCACTTAAACAAGCACCCGGATGTGTTTACCATGCTCAAAACGCTTTACTCTAAAGCTACCAGATGTACAATGTTAACATTTCACACACTCTGGCAGTGAACCGTTACTGCAAGCTGCTCATTGAAGAACATTCTGTCACATGGGTTCTGTTGTGATTTCCAAGGAAAACATGTTCGCTGAGAATTGAAGGCTGTATCCTAAACAGAAAGTACAGAAGAGGGCTGCACAGGCTGCACGCATCTCCAAGATGTAGTCAGGTGCAGTCAGGCATCAACTGAAATCATTGATCTTGAAACTGAATCCATGCCCACTGAAAGCTCGCTCTCCTCAGCCAAGTCCACCTTATACCCACAGGTTCGATTCTCCTTCCTCCTCCTCATCCAAGAAGTGCTATATCTGTAGCCTTATCTGAGCAATGGAGAGTGAAGCCGTGAAACAGTTAAACCGCAACGTCCTTTACCGGCTCACACAGGCCATGACTGCCGCCCTCAAGGGGAGACGCATGAGGTTCCTTAAATGGACTGCTGAGCAGGAACATGGCTCACAAAGGAGCCCTTAACCCTTGACCCATGCACAGGTCCAGATCTTCATTCCTCACTCCTTAAGCCACAGACACACTACAGGACTATGTTAGATTGCCGTACTGTTCTCATTACAGAACTTGCTCTTGAATTTTTAAGTCTCTGTGGTTTGCACCACTACATGGCTGATCAGCGACAGGGGTCACACATTACACATTACATCTTCCACCAGGAGGAATCGCAGACGAGTCAAAACTACGGTCTGTCACGAAATCACACGCGAGAAGTGACAAGGAGGATGACGCGATACCATCCGTAAGACATTTTTTTTCTTTCAAGAAAATCAAGTTAGCAAGAAGCAAGCAAGCGAAGTTGTTTGGGGAAAAAGGGAACAGTTGTGGTACAGGGCGTCAACTAACCTTTGACCAGTTTCTTGTGTCCAGAAAGCCAGTGCGACCCTTGCTGTAGCCATGCTTCTTGATGCTCATATAACTCCTCCCCTGGGTTTCCCCTCACACCGTACCTTGCGTTCTCATTGGACACTGTACTCGCAGCCAGTCATAAACTGGTCCAAACACTTTTCACACTACACGATTTGGACTCGCTGACAGCTCCAGATATTTAGCATGATAGACTTTTTGGGAGTATCAGATCACGTTTTTGAACAACTCACACATAGTGATTGAGGGCTGTTTTACAAGCCCTGCGTGAACGCAGATTTGCCTCCAAAACCTGTCGGGGAGCGGAAAATCAGGGATAGATTCGTGTAGTATGAACACAGTATTACTTGCAGATAGGTATCATTTTATTGTAATTACTAAAACGTGCATAATAATGACTGAATTATGTGCATTAAGATGAATATGTAAATAAGAAGCTGAGAATTTAAAAAAGTTTAAACCTTTAACAAGGAGTCTGATAACTAGGCTACATGTAGTGCACATTGTGTGATATTCAGATGGTGGAAAAACAGAGCTGTAAACATAAAATCTCTTCTTTACTTATTTACTTGAGTAAGCATTCCTGATTCAAACCACACTTATATGTACAACTGCTACCGCTGAATGACACTTTCTGCACTAAACTACAGACTGAGGTGGCCATCTGCTTTATAAATAAAGTGCTGATAGACTAATTCAGGACAAATCCTCATTCCATCCT
>JAOVYV010161697.1:0-10465 GCA_025674545.1 Hassar affinis
CATCAGTATTAAAACAATAAAAGACCTGAAATATTTCAGTTGGTGTGTAATGAATCTAAAATATATGAAAGTCTAATTTTTATCAGTACATTATGGAAAATAATGAACTTTATCACAATATGCTAATGTTTTGAGAAGGACCTGTAAATCTAAAGAAAGAGAGGAAGAAAACAAAATATATAAAATGCTAAAAAAAAATGTAAAACCTGAAGAATTAAATAAAATACAGAACGAGAGAAAGAAAAGAAATAAAAAGAAACAAAAAAAAATCATAATTTCATCAGTTGAAAACAATGTGATTTCACTAAGTGTCTTTGTTCACTTTTTTGAGGTATTATCTGCACAGTCTGGAGGGTTTCCTCATTTACACCTCAGTATAAAAGTGTGTTGTATTTCATTCAGGTTACAGAACGTCCAGGTCATCTTTAAGCACGCATGCAATAAACCATCTCCTTCATTATACCCTGCGCAGGCCTCCTGATTCCTCTGCAGTATTTTGGTAATCCAAAGAGATTTATAGCATTAGGAAAAAAGGGAACAGGAGAAAGAAAAAAAGGTGAAAAATGAATAAAAAAAAGAAACAAAGAAAAAAAGACAAATAAAGAAAATATACAAATAAAGTGAGAATAAAATAACTAGATTACCGCATAGTGTTGTGAAATATGATGGCAGCATAAAGTGAAAGAAAGAGCAAGAATGAAGTGAAATAAACAAACAGATTTTCTAAACTGCAGCTTGCCAGTTGCCATGAAAGGACAAATTACAAAACAACAGAATGGAATGAAAGGACAGATAAAACAGGAAAAGAGACAGAAAGAAGAAAAGGACAGAAGAACAAGAGACAAGGAAGACGATACAATTATAAAAAAAAGTAAAGAATGAAAAAAGAAAAAGAAAAGAAAGGTGAAAAATAGGAGTGGAATAAAATAGAGTAAAGTAAAGTATTTTCCCCTCTCCTAGCAAATCTGCAATTTTTTGTGTCACTTGATAAAATGCTTTTACTGAGCACTATTACATCAGAAACACACACACACACACACACACACACAGCTGCAGCTGCTGGAACAGCTGGTTTTAGACAGTCTTCCTGCGTATACTTCAAATATTTCAAATCTACTGCAGATGAACTTCTAAGCAGCAGAAATGTTCCCCATGAGGAACTGCTAATGATTTCCTCCATATACGGCCTGCCTGCTCGAGACGATGTATACACAAAAATAATAAACACAAAGACTCTTCCAAACTATTGCAAAAAATGCAAAAAATGCAACTATTCATGAACAGATTGTTTGCTCTGTCACTAACAATACTTCAGTAACCATTTCAAACTAGAAAGAGGAATTTTATGTGGCCAACACAGCAAAGAGTTGAGTAATACACCCAGAGAAACGTCTGAGTGTGTTTATAATAAATATAAGTACAGGGAATGCCTTTTGTCCAGCCAGGTTAGTGGACTGGAAGTAATTGTTTTGTAAAAAGATCACTTGTATGATAGCTGTCAAACACATCATGGTGCATCCTTATTCCCATTGGTGGATTGACTCGTGTGACCCGAGACTTGTCAATAACTGGTAAAAACTGTACTGGTCTGGATCATTAGTGTACAGACAGAGTGTTCAGAGAGGAGGAAGAAGCTCAATTTATCATCGTACGCTCATACACAAGGGGATTCATACACTATGGGGAAAATTACTGACTTTAAAGAATTCAGTGTTAGTGCTATGCTGAGAAAAATCCACTGCCCACATAATATCCACCCAGTGATCCTCTGTACCCATTAATAGACATGGGTATGGGATGGCAATAATTTGTGCACAGCATCAAAGTTATGCCTATGAAGTTAAAGTGGAACCACAGAGTGTCCAGACCTAGTGTGTGATGGAAAAGCTCTTTTGTTAAGGCCACTATAGCTGAACACATTTGTTGTGTTGTAAAAGCTGTAAGGAAAATCCTTTCTAACAGGCATCTGGTCTCAAAGGACAGCTGAATAAGTTCTTCCCTTAGGAGCCTAAGGTCCCTAAGAAACCTGATCCAGTGTGCCAGACGGGTTTCATCAGGGTTTCTACATTTCTACATCTGTTCCAGAGGTTAAAAACATGTGCTAAAACTGTGCAAGGAATACAACATGTGGCTTTCTTCCTGTGATCACATTACAGCAGCTATAAGCAGCTGTTCCATTACTGTAATAAGACAAATAAAAACTTGGCTTGTCATGTTGCCAAGAAAGCGCAAAAAGTGTAAACTCCTCTGTCCCAAACATTTACCTACAAGCGCCGACACCTTTACATAACTTCATTAAACATTGCCTTGCAAAATATCAACAATCACAGACTTGTTTTAAAAAGTTAATGTGGAGCGTGAGCCTTCCAAGTATGTACAAATGAGCTGTTACTATAGAGACGATAACATATTAACACATATTGATGATAACATAACAGCACATTAATATTCATTCATTTTCATATTCATATATTAATTCATGTTTCCCTCAATGCACCACAGCTCCCCAGTGCCGGCAGCACTCATGCAACCCCAGACCATGGTGCTACCACCACCATGCTTGACTGTAGGCAAAGCACAGTTATCTTGGTACTTCTCACCAGGGTGCCACCACACATACTGGCCTCCATCTGAGCCAAACAAGTTTATCTTATCGGTGCCAGTAATCCATGCTCTTGGACTGCTTGTCTTCAGCAAACTGTTTTCAGGCTTTCTTGTGTGTCAGCTTCAGAAGAGGCTTCTTTCTGGGACAATGGCCATAGAGACCAAGTTGATGCAGTGTTCGGGGTATGGTCTGAGCACTGACAGGCTGACCCCCCACTTCTTCACCCTCTGCAGCAATGCTGGCAGCACTCATGCATCCTTTTTTGAAGCCAAACTGATATGATGCTCAACACGTGGACTGAACTTCTTTGGTCGACCCTGGTGAGGCCTGTTCTGAGTGGAACCCATCCTGGAAAACCACTGTATGACCTTGGCCACCATGCTGTAGCTCAGTATCATAGTTTTAGCAATCTTCTTATAGCCGAGGCCATATTTGTGGAGAGCAACAATTCTATTTCTCACATCCTCAGAGAGTTCTTTTCCATTAGGTGCCATGTTGAATGTCCACTGGCCAGTATGAGAGAATCGTACCCAAAGCACCAAACATCCTATAATTTTTTTTGTCTCAGGTGTTGTGCTACAAAACTATCCATGTCTGTCTCTTCTTGATTATTTAAAATCATATTCTGAATTAAGTTTTAACACAGTGTTTCACAGAGTTTAACTCGTTTGACGTATATCATTTGTAAGACTCATCAGGCAAAGTCTATTTATATTCGGTTGTGTAAATAACAGATGACTCTGAGTGTATTTAATGTTAAGCAGGCAGGAAAATGGTCAAGTTTCTACCAGGAACTTCCTGCTTTCCAGCACACGAAACCAGACATAATGAAATGCTGTGTTTGTTAAACTGTATTTATTTAAAAAACAGTTCTGTGAATAATTACGCCCCAATTTCCTGATCCAGTCATCATACAAACCAGTTCCATATCAGACACTGCAGTTGTTAGAGTGGCAACACACTCAGGTCTTGTCCACATGGCAAAACTGAAAACAGCACTTTTGTGAAGGTGGAAATCTTTTTGTGCCTTTTTCCTTTTTGTCCACACAACAAGGTTCTGAAATTTGAAACCACAGTCCTTACATCACCATATGGACAGGCGAATATGGAAACTTTTGAAAGCAATGATGACAAGGCCCACCTTAGACTTAGACTTAGACTTAGACAGACGTTCTTGTCATTCAAATTTACACCACACAGTGCATATAAGAACGAGATTACGTTGCATTGGCTCAGAGTAGTTCGGAGGTAGAAAACAGCAGTAATGATTCAAGTAGTGAAAGACAAGGTAGAGTTAAATATATATATACAGTATATGTACAACCAGCAGATAAAAACTTTTAAATAGGGTTTAAATAAGTGTGTATACACAGTATTGCATGAAGAATATTAAAATAGAATAGATATTTTTATAGAATATATAAAAAAAACCTTCCACATGGATATTTATGTGTTTGTACAAACCGCACTGGAGAAGAAAGCTTTTGTATGCAGTAGTTGTGTACAAGTTGAGCCATAAGCTTACTAGAAAATGACAACAAGTTCGCCCTATCATCTGGAGTTCGAATCCGGGTGATGCTATAGCACTCTCAGGGTGGGAGGGGCAGCATACGTTCTCCCTCCATGTCAATCAGCGCGACACTGTCCAATCACGGGCGTCTGTGAGCTCATGCATACAAGAGGTGGGCGGGAGCGCTCTCCTGGATGACAGCAGGTCAAGCCATACTTGAGGCACGCACATACACCCACACCATATAACTTGACTCCTATGGATAATTCATTCAACATTCAATATCTGGCTGTGTTCAGATAACACCAGGAAGTGAACTTAGCTAATGCCTCAGTCCAAAATAACCCATCTCACTTCCAGGTGCGGAATTTCAGACTGCAGAGAAAACAAAAGCAGGATGAAGTACAACAGCACCAACACCTACAACTCACGTGTTCTCGATTCTGATACAGGTTCTAGAACAGTAGCTCTGTATTTGTATTTTAGTGGTGAAGTTTTCTGTAAGGAGATGTGTGGCATTTTTCTTCCCATCATTCATCCCTATAAAGGATCTACAAGATGTTTTTTATCCTTTATGGAAGGAGTCTCCAGTGTCAGTGCTTTGTAACAGTTAGTATGTTTAATGATGTCTTCAAGACAGGCGGATTTATGCTTTGTGGTTTAAAGGATAAATGGATAAAATGTTCTTTGTAAAATGCATACTGGTATGTGCAGTTATTAGAACATAATCAGCTAAATTATATTATGTCATAAGTATAAAGTATCAGGTTTTATTATGCAAATACCAGCTGCTCAAAGCCAGATTACCAGCTGAAAAAGTGGGCAGGATGGGGGCATCCCAATTTCAATTCAATTCAACTTTATTTCTAAAGGTGCTTTTAATAATGGACATTGTCTCAAAGCAGCTTTACAAAGACACGATATAAGGTCAATTAGAAAATTAAGAAACACCTTCCATATTCATAGAATGTTCTTAATGTAGACACTTCCGTGGGTTTTTTGCTGCCACAAAAATAGTATTAATTACATACAAAATATAAAAAAGACATATAATAAACAAATGGCAACAAAAGACATTTTACACAGTTTCCTCAGCTTTTATATAATGCCTTTTTGTTGTACAAGCTATTTTATATGAATTCTTCTGTATTTTTTCATTTTTCCATAGAACATTTATATGAAAATTAATCCATTTGTTAATTTAAAAAGAGAAGGGTTCAACCAAATCATGTGTTGGTGCAATCATCACCAACACATGATCAACATCAATATACAGTATAAGCAGGTAATTCAACTGCTCTCGAGGATTTTCGGGGTTGATTTAAGGTTTGTGCTGGTTTTTAGATTAGGGCCAAAAGTGGTACGCTTCATATCAGCATGCTTCTTATCATGCTGATGACCTTTTAAAAGCATGTTCTGGCAGTTTTAAGAACATGTGGCAAATGTGGGAAAAATACACTGACTACAAGGCATGAGTCAACACACTAAAGCCATGATACGAGACATATCCCAATACATGCTTCAGAAGAAGATATTGTTTTTATTTGAATCATTTTCAGCATCATAAAGGTTCATGGCAATGTTATGAATATCTTACATTTGTTTGATGGTAGCTTGTGCCTTAAATGACTTAAAAAACCTCTGTCATCATCGGTCCTCATGCGGTCTGACATCCATCTGAAATGCCCAAGTGTATCACACGTGCAAAGTTAATTGTACAGATGACTAAAACAATTATAACTTATGTCATTTATTGATGCAAGTGAAACTTACATCAATCACAGCACACAAGCCACATACACTATATTGCCAAAAGTATTCACTCGCCTGCCTTCACCCACATATGAACTTGAGTCACATCCCATTCTTAATCTATATGGTTTAATATGATGTCGGCCCTTTGCAGCTATAACAGCTTCAACTCTTCTGAAAAGGCTTTCCACACAGTTTAGGAGTGTTTGTGGCAATTTTTGACCATTCTTCCACAATTTGTGAGATCGGACACTGATGTTGGACAAGAAGGCTTGGCTCACAGTCTCTGCTCTAATTCAGACCAAAGGTGTTCTATCCATGAGATTGCCAGATGGAGAAGCATGATTCATTGCTCCAGAGAACACGTCTCCACTGCTCTAGAGTCCAGTGGCGGTGTGCTTGGACTGGACTTATTGTACAGGTGGCATCCTCTGATGGTACCACACTGGAGTTCACTGAGCTCCTGAGAGTGACCCATTCTCTCACTAATGTGTGTAGAAGCAGTCTGCAGGCCTAGGGGCTGGAGTTTATACACCTGTGGCCATGGAAGGGACTGGAACACCTGAATTGAAATATTTGGATGGATGAGTGAATATTTTTGGCAATATAGTGTATTTACAGTGGCTTGCAGTAACTACCCTTTTGTGCTCTGCTGTGAATTCTGGATAGTGCAAAAATGATGAGTAGTAGTGTACTACAGGAATTTTCAATATTATTTATTCACAGGGCACAATGCCGCATTCTGATTAACCTAACTTTTGGGAGTAATAAGTAAGCATGCTTCAAGGCAGTTAGTTTCCCACTCACAAACTTCCTGCTCTGTATGCTTCTACCACTGCTGATGTCACCTAATGTGTAAGAAGAGGTACAAACCCCCTTATCCAGAGTGACTTACATTTATCTCACTTACACCAGAGAGGTAAGGGCCTTGCTCAAGGGCCCAGTGCTGGCAGCTTGGTGGTGCTGGGATTTGAAATCATTACGTTCCTATCAGTAGTCCAATGTCTTAACCACTGTGAAACACCACACAGAAGCAATGCTCATCTCACAAGTATTCTGTATCGTGATATTCAAGACAACTGTATTCTGTTTCATGCCTAATGACCAACATTCCAGCATCACTGCTGTACTGAGAATAATACACTGGCCAGAGAACATCAGCTCTGTGATTCTCCCTTTCCACTAAGGGATGAGGTAGAGGGGTGCCAAAACATTGTAAAGAGTTACTGTAATTGTACATCTATGACATGATTTATATGGTATGGTTGTAGATGATAAAATGGCACTGACCCAATGTGCAATGGAAAAGCTCTTAAGGGCACTACAGGAGCAAAGCTCTTACAGCTGCCATTAGCACCATAATTTCCAACACCTCTGAGGCTTCTTGATGCTCATGTCTTTAAAAGTTTTAAAAAAGAAAATATAGGATTTGTGAAAATGAAACTTAGATATCAGTGTTCTAGCTTATAAGACAGAGGCACCACGTGGATTAATTAAGTTAGGAAACAGGGAAAAACAAATGAAGTACTTTTTTATCAGTCTCGTCTTGATGTCGAGAGATCACGGCTTATTTGGACCACAGAATGTTGCGGGATGCCTCCGACACAGAAATGAAAAGGTTTACAAATAAATAAATAAATAGTGAATATTTTTACATTTCACCTAGACGACTGAAAATCTCTGTGAACCTTCTCCATCATGTACAGACTCAGTAAAGCCTGGACTTCACTGTTGCTCCATTTGTCTGTTGTTACAACCCCAATTCCAAAGCAATTGGGACATTGTGTAAAATGTAAATGAACACAGAATGGAATGAGTCACAATGGAACACAGAACACACATCAGATGTTGAAAGTGAGACATTTTACCAGTTCATGAAAAATATTAGCTCATTTTGAACAAACTTGGTACTACTAAAAACAGCAGGAACATTTTGCAGCTCAGTAGGTTAAATAGCAACAGGTCAGTAACATGACTGGGTATAAAAAGGGCATTTCAGAGAGGCAGAGTCTCTCAGAAGGAAAGATGTGCAGAGGTTCATCAATCTGCACAAAACTGTGTATGGCTCCCGAGTGGCGCAACGGCAATGCCTTCACCCAATCATCTGGAGATCACTAGTTCGAATCCGAGCCGTGCTCTCAGGGTGGGAGGGGCAGCATATGCTCTCCCCCATGTCAATCAGAGTGACTCTGTCCAATCATGGGCGTCTGTGAGCTCATGCATATAAAAGGTGGGTGGGAGCACTTTCCTCTGAGTGAGTTACAAAAAACTGTGTTTAAAAAGTGTGGAACAATTTCAGAAAAATGTTCCTCAACATAAAAGTGTGAAGATTTTAAATATCCCCCATCTACAGTACAGAATATCATCAAAAGATTCAGAGACTCTGGAGAAATCTCTGTGCAAAGCCGAGGGTCAATATTGGATGTTAGTGATCTTTGGGCCCTCAGAAATGGTAAATGTCTCACTTTCAACATCTGATGTGTTCTGTGTTCTATTGTGAATTATGAGATTTACAAATCATTCCATTCTGTCTTTATTTACATTTTATACAACATCCCAACTGTTTTGGAATTGGGGTTATATATTTAAAAATGGCGGCTGCCGGTCCCTATGTGCAGAGGAAAGTACGTACCCTGAAGTAGGAGCTAGAAAGGCCCTATACACGGTGTTCTAAGACCTAAATAGTGCCCAGTTCCTGTGGTGCAAACACACGAGAAACCGAGCTCAAGTCCCTCCGGTGCAAAAGCGACTATACCCTAGATCCAGATTCTGAGGTGCCACTGGTGTAACTCCTGATAAACTTTGTTTTAAGTTGTAAACTTTACTGCTTGGTTTGTAATCTCATCAGATAACAAGGCCAGAGGGTGTTTGGCCAATCCAGCTTTGACGTCATGGTAAGTGTGTGTGAGTGTGTGTGTGTGTGTGTGTCTGTGCATAGATCCTTCTGAGTGTGTGGGATCACACTTAAAACAAAGCAGGATCTGCTACAAACATGTCAGGGTTCATCAGCTTACATCATGTTAACAAAGGACAAAAGGTGGATTATGTCACACTTGGTTACAGCTTTACCTCTGACTGTTACAAAGCACTGCCACTGGAGGCTCCCTCCATTAATGTTACATAAACGTCTCCTTATAGAAAACTTTTTTTTTTATGTATGTTTTTCTTTGTTAAATAACACATAACTGGGATAAATTATGTGAAACGTCCACCATACAATGCCCATTTATCAGATGTTATTACAGAAACGATAATGTATTAGAATGAGTGCAGTAATATAACTACTTCAGAGCTGCAGTTATAGAAAATTAATCAACAGCTACAGACTACAGCCAATTAGAATCATTAAGTGGCACTGTGGAATAAAAATGTAGAAAGTAGAAAGTCTAACCAAATCAAAAGTAGAAATAGCTCTAAAAAAGCTTAAAATTGTATACAACTTGATACTTATGGCGGTCATAAGGTAAATTTCCAGACTCAAAAAGATTACAGACCCTTCATGACCCTTAGTATTTTCTAAGAGAAGATTATGAGGTTCCATCTCACAAAGTTAGGAATCTGCTAACAGCATAGAAAACCAGAAAGCAAATGAGTCACATTTCTTAATACAGCAAGAACATTACAGGAAACCTCAGCATAGTGAAAGAACTTCTCTGAAAAAGCAAACGATTGCTGAGCCATGCTTTCATCTGTTCCACAAACCACAGAGGAATGACTGCAATGAACTCAAGCAGGCTGCCAGACCACTGGGCCACAGTTCCACCCTAACGAGACTATATCTCCACAAGGATGTCAAATAAAATACAATTCGCTGCATTTGGGCTGTATTTAGCCCACATTCCATGTGGCTGCTTGCAGCTGGCCTAAATCTTTAGACTTATTTCTGTCACAACTCATGCTCATGTGCATAAATTCAGCCATGTGACCTGAACTGACCTGCATCTGTACTACATTTGATGTTGCTGAAGATGGACAGCTTGTAAATATTGTGCTAATGAAAATAATTTGGAGGAAACATCTTCATTATATCACATAACGACACCAACTTCTTCTCTATATAATACTGAATTATAACATTCTAATTTATTAAGCACTGTTAAGGTTTTAGCATTAGCATTGTTAAACATAATTCTTGTCACACTTTCTTCATGTGTTTCCTGTAGAAAGTTATGCATTATGATAAAAAACATAAATGAGGTGATCTCAGTGTCACTCTCAGTCTAATCCAACTCTCTAATAAACACACTGCGGTGTAACTTTCACTGGGGGCTTAATATTTAAATATTTGGATTATATTCCTGAATTTAATGTTGTGATCATGAGGCACAGCTCATTAGAGTCAGCAAATAGAAACGTCAATGTCACATTTTAGCAATACAGGCAAATTAGCAATTTCTCAAAAGATTAGCATATTGTGATAAAGTTCATTCTTTTCCATAATGTAATCATAAAAATTAGACTTTCATATATTTTAGATTCATTTATTGTTTTAATACTGATGATTTTGGCATACAGCTCATTAAAACCCAAAATTCCTATCTCACAAAATTAGCATATCATGAAAAGGTTCTCTAAACGAGCTATTAACCTAATCATCT
>JAOVYV010161707.1:0-10462 GCA_025674545.1 Hassar affinis
GGGCCCAAGCTCATCTGAGATGGACTGACGCAAAGTGGAAAAGTGTCCTGTGGTCTGACAAGTCCACATTTCAAATTTATTGAGTGTTGTTAAAAGGAAAGGTGACGTAACACAGCGGTAAACATGCCTCTGTCCCAACTGTCTGGGAACGTGTTGCAAAATCAAATTCAAAATGAGTGAATATTTGCAAAAAACAATAAAGTTTATCCTTTTGAACATCTTGTCTTTGTAGTGTATTCAATTGAATATGGGTTAAAAGGATTCGCAAATCATCATATTTATTTGTTTTACACAATGTCCCAACTTCATTGTAATTGGGGTTGTAGAAATGGAATTGTTTTGTGAGAAACAAGAGAACATTTCAGAATAGATAAAATATGGATGTTTTCAAAATACGACCCAAGCCACTAAGTTTTTAAATCCGTTGGACATTTCTACACTAATCATAATCCGAGCTCATGAGCAAACCCAGACCCTGGAGCTGCGAGGTGGCAACGCTACATGATGCACCACCGTTCCAAACTCTTTTCTTTTCTTATAAAACAGTTCATGACTTTTTGAAAAGTCTGCAAACGTTCTAAAAAGGTCTGATAGTGATGAACGGAGGACTCACTGTGCAGTTACAGTGTATGTCAGGTTCTCTTCATAGTAAAGAACATCAGGAGTGTCGAGCAGAACCTCAAATTTAGGCAACGCTGCAGCCGCAAGAGCAACCAACACAAAATCAGCACACGGGGTATTTTCAGTGCAATATATATTCGCATTTTCATAAATGATTCCTTAGCATTAAATCTTACCGTAATGACTGACAGTGAAGATTTTTTCCTGAGTGGCTTTCTGGAAACAAGTCAAAAGTCATTTTCTGATTACTGTGTCAAAACATATATGCAGCATTTCAATGCAATGAATTAGTTACAGACAGTACAACAGTTCAGCCAAATGCCTGAGGTCTGTTTCAATGACACTTGCTCTGGATATAGATACAAGGCTATTGCAGCTAACAAACCATGTATTTGTCTTTGGAATGCAATTGACATAAACAGCCTTCCTTTGATGGCTAAGACTGCAATTTACACGCCATCAGTCAAGTCTCCATCAGTGGACCGTTGATAATAGACTGTATGTTAAAACATTTTACTGTTCTACTGGTTACACAATTGCACATTTTTCTGATTGCATCTGCCAGTGCGTATATATGGTGACAGACATCTGTGGAAGCTTCTAGAGCTGTTTCTGCAGTGAGAATGGTGAGTTATCACGATTTTGTGATTTTCAATCCGGTTTAATAGTTGGAGCTCGTGAGATGAGTAATAGCATTTCAGAGGTAGAAGCAAAATTTGGATTTTCACATATGAGCATTTCCAGGGTGTACCATGACCACAAGAAACATCAAGTAACATCGGAATCCAATGCCAGGGCCTCGACAAACATCAGCATGAGGACTGTGCAACGTTCCCTCCAAAGGGGACCTACAAAGTATTAACTGCTATACCAGTTTTTCTGGTACTTCAGTGTACAGCACTGAAGGGATTATTTATTATCATACTTTCCAGTCACCCAAATGAGGATGGGTTCTTCCTCTTATCATCTCAGGGAGTGTTTCCTTGCCACAATCACCCTCGACTCGCTATAGAGATAAACTGGATAGAAATTCAAAAGTTATGTCTGGATTTTATCTTTATAAAGTTGCTTTGGGAAAATATTCATTGTTAAAAGCACTATATAAATCAAATTGAGTTGAGTTGAACTGAACTAGACTGAATTGAGTTGAATTGATATAATTGAAGCTTATGAGCTCATACAATTGAGTACTTTATGAACTAAAATCATCAAATCATCACACCATCACCTCAAAGGAAGCAGTTCTGTCTTCTAACTTCCTACAAGAGACTGACGCTTGAACACAAGGACACCAAGCTACTTGCAAATCAAGAAAGACATTCTGATTTTATTTATTTATTTATAACCCTGCAGCATACCTATGTTCATTTTATAGATAACAGTGATATGAATGATATGTTGCCAGACCCCTCATAAGCAAATCTGAGATACTGAACAGCTGAACTGATTATTAATTTCCTCCACTTCTTAGTCTTACAGCTGCATATGCTTGTGTACATTTCTCTTTTTGCCAGCACTCTAGCATCAAACAAACGCTCAATGAAGTAAAATCAACTCACATTCACAGTAGCGATGATTTTCCACGTCCCGAGAGGTGGGTTCTCAGACAGCTGAAACTCTTTAGCCGTCTCTCCGAGTAAAGTGTCTACAGCCAGCCACTGACGGATCATATTCTCCCGTGGATCCTGATTCAACAACAAGATCGGATCTAGTAATTAATTGTGTTTCTGATGGTTATTGGAGATACTACTGTACTCACCATTATGATGATGTCTATCTGTTTGTTGCATGGTTTGCCATCCGGGGTTATGACCAGAGCCCGGATTTTTACGGCTTGGCCTGGTTTGTAATTAGGCTTGTCAGTCTGTAGCAGGATAGACACACATCTTGGGCTGTACTGGAGCATGGTAGAATTAGAGAAGACCAGAGTCTGGGCAATATAACCATTTACAATTAGTTTATAGGGGTACCAATAGCTGGACTCGTTCTCAGGAATCTAGAGAGAGATAGAGAGAGACAGACAGAGAGAGAGAGAGAGAGAGAGAGAGAGAGAGAGAGAGAGAGAGATATTCTATTGTCTATTGTTTATCGTATATTACAGCCAATGAATGACCCTGCATACTTGTTAACCAATGCAGCTTGTTACCAAGAAACCAGAAAAGTGCAACATTGAAAACTTAAAAGTTAAACAGCGGTACATCTGACACTGACACTGACACTGACACTTCCTCCAGAAATGTCATATCAATGTCTATTTCCAGAATACTTCACCATACTATAGATTATACATTTGTCTCAATAAATTATTATTATTATTAGTAGTAGTAGTAGTAGTAGTATTAGACTTGTATTATAAATGTGCATGAGCTATTAGTATCAAAATAATAACATTTACATTTACATTACATGTACATTTATGGAATTTACCAGATGCTCTTATCCAGTGACTTACAAAAGACGTAAAAATAACAGAACAATCCACACTTTCTGAGCAATCAGATTAGAGGATTTAGCAGTGCTCTTGTTTAATGAAACAAAATAATAATAATAATAATAATAATAATAATAATAATAATGCTCCATTTGTAATAAAGCATTAATATAATATTAATAAGAATATTCAATTTATATAGCACCATTCATAAACCCAACACATAACATCCCAAAAAGAAACCTTAGGAATAGTAGTGTGTAGTAAAGAAGCTGATTTTTCAGCTGATTTTTGAAGGAAGAGAGAGACACAAAGTGATCATGGAAGAGAATTCCAGAGTTTTGACGTGGCAGCACTGTAAAATCAGCTACCAAGAGATTTTCCAGTGTAAATCATGGGGCAGTCAGAGACAGAGGATCTAAGGGTGCAGGAGGGACAGTGCAGGTAAATAAGCTCACTAAGGTAGGACGGGGCAAGACCTCGTAGAGCTCTGAATGTTAGAAGTAGCATCTTCTATTTAATACGGCAGTTAATTGCTGAGTGTAATGTGTGAGGTGTGAGGTGTGCTGGGTAAGTGTGAGGATTCTAGCTGATGAGTTTTGAATATACTGTAGCAGGGAGACCGTGAAAGACACAGTTGCAGTAGTCAGGGTGAGTATCAGAGAGAATAGAACGGAGGCACGCAATATTGCGAAGATGAAAGAAAGAAGCAGTCTGGGTGAGGATTGTACCCAGGCTTTTGATAACTCGAGCTGATTGTTATTATTGGTGTTACTGAGTTTTAGACTGAACTGGTATGTGTAATTCTATACCATCGGCATTAAAATAACACCATTCAGTATTGCATGGACAGTTAAGCAAATTCCATTTGGACTGACAAACTAGACACAGTCTCATAGTCTAGTCTTACAATTACATTTTGATAGATATACTTCTTTTGATAGATCTAGTTTCTAGGATGCCAATATTTCAGGGTTTTTTTATTTAATAGCACCGATGTCACAGATTATAGTATTTTTTTTACATACATAACTCTTATGCCACCCATGTTTTATAGCTGTACCTCTGACTTGCACCAGTGCTGTTTTAGTCCAGTTATAATATCAGCTCCTCGACAGGGATCACTCAAGTGCAGTGGGTTTTTTTCTTTTTTGTTGCATGTGAATTTTTGTAATATTAAATGGTGACTTTGCTTGTGATTGGCACTTGCACTGTAAGAATATCAGCTCAGATGGGTTCGAAATAAATAAATAAATGAATAAATGAATGAATGAATCAATAAATTAATAAATTAATACATTAATATCTTACTCACAGGAGGCAGCACTTGCAGTTGTGTGGATCCTTAGAACAAAATGCACAGAAATAGTTATTATTATTATTATTATTATTATTATTATTATTATTATTATCATTATCATTATTATTATTACTGTTTTTGGAAACATTGCACATTTTCTTGCAAAATTCTTTCCTTCTTTCACATGATTTACCTCCTTCGATGGTGCTCTGGGCTCGGGCCAGCCTGTTGTCCCCTTGGATTATCTCAGAGATGACTAAAACTGATGATTTGCTAAGGATGGTGATGGATACTGTAGTAGGAACACCAGAACATACCGCTCTGGAGACTGAGATCAGATAGGAAGGGCTCTGAAGTGGAGCTGGACTGGGAATTACAGAAACACAAGCAGCATGAAATGATAGCAACAACCATCATTTATTCTTTTGCATATCAGATTAAATCAGATCCGTTGCAGTGTAGTATATTATCTGTCATAAGATAATTAAGGGCAAAGAAGGCAAAATAAAATGGAGTAGATTGTAGCTGCAAATAAGAGAATAAGTTATTATACTGTATGTTCTTAACCAAAGCAGAACCAAAATGAATACCTGGTTGGGTTTTCTGCTCCATCCGTAATTGCGAGAAATCCAATCACTATGAAAATGCGGAGCTGCTCCATTTCTTAGGCTCCTGAATGCGTCTGTGGTTATGGAAATCAGCAGCTATTCTTGTTTTAAATAAAGCATTGACACCTGATCTTTGTTACCCAGAGGGAAAAGGGTTGTCCTGTTAAACAACAAAACAATATCACACCTATAGGAAGTGCACACATATAGCACATTTAACAGGAAGGGGTACTGCCTCTGATTTATATAGGTACTGTTATTGTGACTGTAGATCGAGCAGATAGCTGGAGCCATGGGTGGATCTCTCAGGGGCACAGAGTACCAGGTCATCAACTCCCAAACTAACTGCTGGTTTGTAGAACACTTTCTTCAAGCAGTGGTACAGGAAGTCCTGTATGTCCGCATGAGCTTTATATAGGACAACACTCCATCACCGTTGATTGCCAAGGTACACCGCTGCTTGGGGAGCCAGCGTTAATAAAACTCCAGGACTTGACTTCAGTCTGGAAAGCAGGAAAGCATAAAGCTAGTAAGGAAGTAAGGAAGGAAAGTAGTAAGGAAGGTAGGGAGGTAGGGAGGAAAGAAGGAAGGAAGCTAGTAAGGAAGGAAGGAAGGAAAGTAGTAAGGAAGGAAGGGAGGAAGGAAGGAAGGAAGCAAGTTAATAAGGAAGTAAGTAAGGAAGTTAGGTAGGGACAAAGGAAGGAAGGAAGGAAGGAGTGAAGGAAGGAAGGAAGCAAGGAAGGAAGGAAGGAAGCAAGGAAGGAAGGAAGCAAGGTAGGAAGGAAGGATGGAACGAAGGAAAGATGGAACAAAGGAAGCAAGTTAGTAAGGAAGGAAAGAAGGAAAGCAGGAAGGGAGGAAGGAAGGACAGTAGGAAAGGAAGGAAGGAAAGAAGGAAGGAGTGAAGGAAGGAAGGAAGCAAGGAAGGAAGCAAGGAAGCGAGGTAGGAAGGAAGGATGGAACGAAGGAAAGATGGAACGAAGGAAGCAAGTTAGTAAGGAAGGAAGGAAGGAAGGAAAGCAGGAAGGGAGGAAGGAAGGACAGTAGGAAAGGAAGGAAGGAAGGAAGGAAGGAAGTTAATAACGAATTAAGGAAGGAAGGAAGGAGGAAAGAAGGAAGGAAGGAAGGAAGGAAGGAAGTTAATAACGAATTAAGGAAGGAAGGAAGTTAATAACAAATTAAGGAAGGAAGGAAGGACAGAAGGAAGGAAGCAAGTAAAAAATTTTATCAAGCACTTATAAACAACTTGCATTGACCAAAGTGCTGTACACAGCAAAATAAGAGCAAACAAATGGAGAGAACAAGATCAGACAACAGACAAACAACCACAGACTTACAAAAAACAGAATCATAGCAATAAATATGGAGATAAATATGGAGATATATATGGAGATATATATGGAGATAAATAGATGGCATGGATCAAACACAGACTCTACAGAAAACACAGCATCACAGCAGTCCTTCACGCTTCATCAGCCAGTTTGCTACAGGTACTGTGTGTTTTTAACCTCGACTTGAAGATAGACGGGGCTTGACGAACAGTGGACAGGAGACTGTTCCACAATCTCGGCTCTTAAACCGCAAATGCCTGATCACCTTTGAGTTTGAAGTGAGCCCTCGGAACGGCCAACAAATTCTGTGAAGATGATCTCAGAGCTCTCCGTGTGGCGGGATGAGATGTAACTACATCTGTAATATAGGAAGAAACTAAGCCACTGAGTGCTTTAAAAACAAATCACTTCGCCAGTGAAGAGAAGTGAGGAGGGGTATAATATGGTCTCTTTTCTTGGCGCTGGTGAGTAACCTAACTACAGTAAACAGTGGTTAATCCCAATAATAATATAATAAAGAGTTACAGTAGTCAATTCTAGAAAAAATAAATAAGGTTTAGACACTGGACTACTGACCAGAAGACTGTGAGTTCAAATCCCACCACAGTCAAGCTGCCACTGCGGGCCCTTGAGCAAGGCCTTTAACCCTCGGTTGTGTAATTGAGATAGATGTAAGTCACTCTGGATAAGGGCTTCTGCCAAATGCTGTGAATGTAAATGTAAATTATAGTCAGAAGTTCTGGGCAAGAGCTCATCCCATAAGGGATTTTCTGTTCTCTTTTCCTCCTCTATAGGCATCTTGTTTATGGTCCTGATGTAGGGGATGAAGGGTGGCTATATTTATCACTGAATAACAGAAATTGGGGCAGAAATTGCTTTTTGTTCATTGTTCTAAGCTATTTTATGTTAGTTATTTGTTAAATAACTTTAAGACTGATGAATAAACAAGGAAGTGGGGAAAAGATATGAAACTTAATCCCCTAATAATTGTGCACACTAATCACTTCTCCTGAGAACGATACATCTCGCATTTGTGCCTCGTTAAACATTATATTTTGATGTGAAATAAACATTTAAGACATTTGTTCACCAATAAAATCGAGCTGAGAAATACAGTTCGCCTAAAAGTGTAATAACAAAAGTATTTCTCCACTCGTGTCCCCCAGATGGCGCTCTTTCAGAAACTACTTCCTTTTTTATGACGTAAGAAGAGGTCAGGGGTCAAACTCGGATCTCCGACTGTTTGTTCATTCTCCACTTTCCCAGGTTTAGGAGAAGAAATGACGACGCTGCGCGCTTTTAACTGCGACGACCTTTTCAAATTCAATAACATGTGAGTACGGTGTGTGTGTGTGTGTGTGTGTGTGTGTGTGTGTGTGTGTGTGTGTGTGTGTGTTATTCTGCAGCTGAGAGCGGGTTCAGTGTACAACTCCGGCAGGCAATACTAACTCTGTCTTACTGTGGCTGCATCCCCAAATCCTCAGTGTGACCCGTGGTGTTCCCCGGGGTCAGCAGGCAGGTTATTCAACCTCAGAGTCTGAAATGAAGTCCTTCCTGTTTCCGAGCTGCTCTTGTGTGAAATAAATTCTGTTTAATTATAGTTTAATTCCCAAATATATTCATAACGGGTATATAGGTGCCCAGAGATAGATAGACAGACAGACAGAGAGAGATGGGTGGATGGATAGATAGATAGACAGACAGACAGACAGAGAGAGATGGGTGGATGGATAGATAGATAGATAGACAGACAGACAGAGAGAGATGGGTGGATGGATAGATAGATAGACAGACAGAGAGAGATGGGTGGATGGATAGATAGACAGACAGATAGAGATGGGTGGATGGATAGATAAATAAACAGACATAGACAGATAGATAGAGAGACAAACAGATAGATCGACAGACAGACAGATAGAGATGGGTGGATAGATAGATAGATAGATAGATAGATAGATAGATAGATAGATAAACAGACATAGACAGACGGATAGAGACAAACAGATAGATCGACAGACAGACAGACAGAGAGAGATGGGTGGATGGATGGATGGACAGATAGACAGACAGACAGACAGATAGATAGATAGATAAACAGACATAGACAGATGGATAGAGAGACAAACAGATAGATCGACAGACAGCGATGGATAGATAGAGATGGATAGATAGACAGATAGATAGAGACAAACAGATAGATCGACAGACAGCGATGGATAGATAGAGATGGACATATAGACATAGATAGATGGGTAGATAGATAAACAGAGAGGTATATAGATGGACAGACCGATGGATATATAGATAGACTGACAGAGACAGATGGATAGATGTGTAGACAGAGACAGATATATAGATAGATAGACAACTGACATAGATAGATAGGTAGACAGATGGATAGACAGACAGACAGAGATGGATAGATAGATAGACAGACAAACAGACAGATATATAGACAGACATAGATAGATAGATGGATAGACAGATGTATACATGGAGAGCACATATAGATGTATAGACAGATAGATAGATAGATCAACTGAGCGATAGATAGGTAGATGGATAGATAGACAGACAGACACAGATACACATATAGACAGACAGTTATATAGATAGATAAACCTTGTGTGTGTGTGTGTGTGTGTGTGTTGAGCCATTAGGACTTGATCTGATCTTTCCTTTCATTTCAGAAATCTGGACCCTTTAACAGAGACTGTATCCTTTTTGCTCATGAATGCCCACAGCTGAGTGACAGAGCTGGTGTGTGTATGATGCGAGCTGGTGTGTGTGTATGATGCGAGCTGGTGTGCGTGTATGATGCGAGCTGGTGTGCGTGTATGATGCGAGCTGGTGTGCGTGTATGATGCGAGCTGGTGTGTGTGTATGATGTGAGCAGCTGTCCCGTCTCCCTCCTTAACCTTGTGCTTTACAGTATGGCATTCCCTTTTACCTGCAGTATTTGGCACACTGGCCAGAGTATTTCATCGTGGCAGAAGCACCGGGTGGTGAGCTGATGGGCTACAGTGAGTCGCTTTATTACGCTTTTTAAAAGGCAAACAGCTTCAGTTAACACCACTCTGCTTGGGTAATGTCATCGAGCATGCGACTGTTAAATAACCTTGCAGGATGTTTATAGTCAAATATAGCTATAAACCGTTAAAAGTGTATGTCTTACAACAACAACTATAATAATAATAATAATAATAATAATAATAATAAATATTCTGTCTTAACATTCCCTAACCCTAGTATAAGTCAGCAAAGCAGGATTGTAACTGAATCTGAATAATTAATCACAGATCTCAGACTCACTCCGAGACTCACTTGAAATGATTGTATACGATTTCACACCGTTTTCCTCGTGTCCCTGCAGTCATGGGGAAAGCCGAGGGCTCCGTGGCGCGAGAGGAGTGGCACGGCCACGTCACGGCTCTGTCGGTGGCTCCTGAGTTCAGACGGCTGGGTCTGGCTGCCAAACTCATGGACATGCTGGAGGAGATCTCGGAAAGGTGCAGTTCTTCTTCCCTTCAGTAAAGGGCTCACACTAATGCACAAAGTCTTACGCACTCTATTGGTTTATAGGGACAACTTTTATTATAGATTCTCAGAGACGCTCAGTTAAACTCACAGCTGGATTAGTGTACAGTACGACACAGACGTCTTAATAAGACACATGCAAAGAAAAGCAGAGACGCCTTCGATGTTATAATAAAGATGTTTCTACATAAAAGAAAACACTATTGTATAAACTACAGGAAGTCCATATATGGTGTGCCTTTTTTCTTAAACAGTGTTCCCAGGTGTTGGGTGCAGATTTATAAGGAAATGAGCTTTTAGGTTTTACTGAGCGTCTTGGAGAATCTGCCACAGCTCTTCTGGAGACTTTGACAGTCACACTTACTTCTTTTTTTTGTTTGCATCTAAAACGCAGCAGCCTTCATTTTGTATTTTGTCTGGAAAGTGCTCTGTTATGTAATGTGTTGCTTTCGTTACTGATATACATTTTTGCGTGTGTAGCATTTCATTTTTTGTTGGAAAAGTAATGTTTGGAAATCTAAACATCCATCCATCTTCTTCTGCTTATCCGGGGCCAGCAGTCTAAGTAGAGATGCCCAGACTTCCCTCTCCCCCGACACCTCAGCCAGCTCCCCGGGAGGAATCCCGAGGC
>JAOVYV010161716.1:0-10461 GCA_025674545.1 Hassar affinis
CACACTCACACACTAGGGCCACTTTAGAGACACCAATCAACCTTCTTCTGTGTTGCCCACATACAAAAATATAGCAACCCAAAAAGAGCTGCAACTTCTTAGTTTCTATCATCGTTGCATAATTGTGTTGTTCCCCTTCTGCTTCTAAGCAAGTCCTGCATGTTAATTTAAAATAATTATGAGCCAAGTTTCCATCTTTGTTATTTTCTTATTTTTTGTGTTGGATTAGTTTTGCACTGTTTTTGTTGCTTGTGTTTCCCTGTATAAACCTAAGACAGGAAGCACATACCCCTCCCACATAATACAATAACGCAGAAAACAAGAAAACAGATTTAGTGTAATTCACAACATCAAGGAACTTGTATGCATGACTTTGTAGGCTAATCAGGTCAGCACACACCCAGATGCCGGAAAGTGAATCTCATTCCTTTGTAACTACATGTTCTTGATAGCATACCAAGCTGGGTTTTTTTGGCTGTTAAACTTCAAGGAAGATCTCCATTGTTCCTTTCAATCTTTAGCAATGTTTATGATGGCTAACAAACTGGGAGATCCTAACACTGAACACGAGAGATCAGAGCACTGTGCCCGAGAAACAACAACCAAAACGTACTTTAAAAAGTTACAATTCATCACTATCATCATAGACGTTTCATCATATTTATTTCAAAAGTGCCTACAGCATGCACAATTAGTCTGAAAGGTGTTGTTTGATTTATCATGCTAAATACAGCCAAGTGCTGTAATGAAGGCACGACCCTGATGCTGTCCGCTGTTAATGACATTGCGGTGCATTCCAAATAGAGCCCTTGGGATTCTGTACCCTGTTCAGTGTGTAGGGAGCAGGGATACAGCTTATTGGAATGCAGCCTAAAATAAGTAACGTAAAGGTCAATTTCGGAATGTTTGTGTTCACTGATGGCATTGCTGGTTTGCAATTTAACAATTTTTTAATCTGTATTAATTTTTTTATTCATGGCTAATTCTTTAAAGCGTTAGTGTGCTCGTTAACAAGTTAATTTGAGAGCACAAATTTTTATGTTTACTGTTTACATTTTTTTGTATTTTTTGTTTTGTACTGTTAGGGGTCGGTCAACTCCACCTGGTGCCACCAGGGGGAGCTCAGACCCACCATCAGCCAGTAATGGTGGCCACCCTCCTTGTAGACCTGGGGGGCAACAGAGGACTGCAACTCCTAAGGTGCCGAGGAGTAATTATGCTCAACCCGGCACACCTGGTTGAGGCCTATTTAATGGAGGCTCACCCCCTGCTCTCTGTCGCACCCATTTCAGTGCTAAGCATCCATGCACCAGGGTCAACCAGTAAAGGTACTGGTAAGATGTATAGGCCTAGAATATAGCTTAACTAAGGCTTAGCATTCCTCCAACTAACCGCGGGAGCGGTAACTTCCGGTTTTTACGCTTCAACAGCTTCAACTTCCGCTATTTATGCTTCAAGCAGGAGAAAAGAAAAGCACTCTGTAACTGGTGAGAGGTATAGGCCTAGAATATAGCTTAACTAAGTCTTACTGTTTCTCTATCCGGCCGTGCAAGCGGTCTCCCCGGTTATCACGCTACACTCCCTCTCTCTGGGGGACTTACGGGAGAAATCTCCCTAAGGAGAGGAGTTTGACTGTTTATTTGAAAAGAAAGAAAGAATCACCTCAGTATCTCTATGGGGCTACATTGCACGCTCCGTTTTCCTGCCTAAGCAGTCCTTTGTTTCTCCCCCTGTTTATTGAAAACTACCTGTGTTTGTCGATCACCTCGTGCGATTTCTTCCATTTGCCGTTTCTTACTCCCTCTTTTCCCCTCCTTCTTTTTCAACACGAAGCAGCCACCCTCTGTAGCCGAGCGGTATAAGTGGGCACCTCCACGCCGGGTTCGAATCCTGCCCAAGTTGTTGAGAAATCACACACACTAATCGCTCAAGGGAGAATTAGAGAAAGAATAATAAAGTTTATTTAATAAAGGTCAGAAGATATATTCTGTTGTTGGCATCTTTTGTTTCTCCTTATTTTGGTTGGTTGATCCTTTGGTTATCTTTATTTTCTTTACATCTTGACGCTGATCCCGCCTTTTCTGGGACGGCGTCCTCTCCACAATCATAACAATTTACATTTACCTTTTATGTTTTATTTAATTTTTTTCCAGAATGAACACCACAATCCCTCTCAGTGCCCAATAGTAAAGGTCAAACTGAGGCAGACCCAAGATACCAGCCTCAGAAGACGTTTGCATATGGATCTTCAAGATACTAGCCATTGTATATTCCCAGACAAATGACAAAATAATTGAATCTAATTTCCTGAAAAAATAGCAGGAAGATAAATGGGTATGTTTTGGCAAAGACATAAAAATCCTACTCAGACGTTGTCATTCAAACCACTTGCAATGACAAGAATGAAATACATTTACTGGTTCTGCCTGTATGCGCCTGTGTGTATCTTGGAAGGCTAACAATTTAAATACCATTAACACCCATCTTACAGTGCTGTAAAGTATTTAAATTATTTTAAAATGTATTTTTTATTTAATGATTTCATTTATTCAAGAAAAAATGCTGTTCAGCCCTGCTTGGCCCTATGTAAAAACTAATCATCCTCTTTGCTACTAAATCAAACAGTTAACCAAACTCAATCGACTGTTGGGTTCAATTTCACTAGCCACACCCAGGCATGATTACTGCCAGACCTGCTGAATCTAAATATCCTTAAAATAGAACCTCTTTTTTAAGAGAATCATCACATCATAACACCAAGTCACGTAACTTCTGGGATATGAATCTGTCCAGTTAGGAAGCATAAGCATTGTAAATCAATTCCACCTGCTTTGATGCAAATGAAAGTGACAACAGCTGCACTGGTAAGGTACAACAAGACAACTCTCAACAAGGGAGTGGTGGCCACAGACAATTACTCTCTCCTTACCCTTCCTGACTGATTCTTCTCTAGTTTTACATTTTGCTAGTGCCCTTGTCACGACTGGTAGCATGAGGCATTACCTTTAGCCTATTCAGGTTGCACACTATATCACTTAAACGGTTACAATAAGTACTAAGAGTGCTGTTTTCCCTGAGATGGTACTTGTCACACTTTTCAGTGTGGTACCTGCTATCATAATTACTGGCAGACTGACTAGAATTTGTAAATCCCATCAAGCCTGATAATTGTGACGTTTATACTGACAATTAGATTTATTGTTTTGTGCATTGCATGCCTTGAATTTCTCAATAAGCTGACTTTGTAATTAAATTGTGTTTTTATAGTGGGTTGATATCAGTATAAGTCATAGTTTATATAAAAGAAGAAAAAATTGCTTTTTTCCCTCAATTTACCCTTGTTAAACCTACACTTTCACAAATGTCCCTCAGATTTTTTTGTGTAAATATATGCAGTTTGATACCAACTTAGAGCAAATGGAAAGCAAACCACAAGATTAAACTTTAGTCAGACCTAGTTTAGGCAAAATGACTAAAATTAGAAAGCTTCCTGTAACACAGAGCCTTAAAGGGCAGTTATAAACCCTTATAACTGTAAGTCATGACAACTACTGGAAAGCTTGTCAATATAATTTGATAACTATTTCCTTGTTTCTACCAGTGTATAAAAGCAGTGCCGCTCCCACTTCTTCAGATATCCAATGTGTATTTTACGGTAATTATTTGCCAGCATTCCTTCTTTTGTTTCATTTTATGACCCAGCTTCTTTAAAGAATTGTGGCATCAAAGGCAGGCAAAATGTATACACCTGCCAATAATTACAGTTATTTGTGTCACAGCATTGAATGGAGACTAATTCATGTCAGTCGTAAATAAGTTATATAAAACTGTTTTGTATTATGTTCCCTTTTTTTCAGTTTTGAGTATTGTAAGCCTCCTCAATCCTGATAACTGTGATTTCTGCATTGCATGTCTCAAATAAGCTGATTAAGTCATGGACTCTGTTGTCATTATTATTGCACTACTTCTCCTATGAACCTAAATTTCTTGTCCATGCTACTTCTATACTGCAGTTGAGGTTATGGTAACGCATGAGCAGGGGTGCAACTACATACTTTCTGAGGTGTATGCAAGCATATTATCGGTGCCCCCCCTCCCCTCTATGTGTCCGGATTTTACTAGTTACTATGTGTCCGGCATCGATTTTGCGGCCCCTCTAGTGCAGCGCCCCTATGCGTCGCATATGTTGTATACCCCCTTTTTGCGCCACTGCACATGAGGAAATACATTTTCATGGAAGACAGAATGAGTGTCCTAATTCCCCACTCATCTTCCCCTTTCACATTCCCTTTGCTGCACATAAGCAGGTTTCTCCTTTCTGAGAATGAGCTAGTGAAACCTTTCCGAAGTTGTTAGATGTTTCTAATTACAGAAACCTGGAATATCTGCAACATTGTGGTTAAAGGAAGTAAATGTACGCAGTCTGAAACCAACTCAGGACAAATGGAAAGCACATTTTTACTCAGGGCTAGTTAAATAGGTTAGAAAGCTACCTGTAACACAGATGCTTAAATTGCTGTTATACAAACTGTAAGTCATGACTAAAATGACTTCCTGTTTCTGCCAATGTATAAAAATATTTGTTCCCCTCCAACTTCTTCAAAGGTTGTGTGTTAATTTACAGTAATTATGAGCCAGCATTCTTTCTTAATTTTTTTAATGAAACAGTTTGCTAAGAAATAATAAGTCTAAGGCAGGTAAAAAGTATGCGTTTATGCCTCCGAAATATTACAGTTACTTGAGTCACAACATTAAACAGAAATTCATATATGCCAGTAAAATTGCAGTCTGTGTGAAAATCACTTTTGAATCTCTTAGAATGTACTCACACTAGACAATCTACACTGATTGAGATCTGGGGAAATTGGAGACCAGCTCAACACCTTGAAATCTTTCTCATGTTCTTTAAAACATTCCTTAACAATTTTTGCAGTGTGGCAGGATGCATCATCCTGCTGAAAGAAGACGCTGCCTTTAGGGAGTACTGTTGCCATGACAGGGTGTATTCCATCTGCAGTGATGTTTAGGTAGGTGGCACATATAAAATTAACATCCACAAGAATGCCAGGACTCAAGGTTTCCCAGTAGAACATTGTCCAGAGCATCATACTAAATTTGCCTACTTGCCTTTTTCCCAGTGTGCATATTGGTGCCATTTCTTCACCAGGTAAGAGACTCACACACACCCAGTCATCATGGTTTAGTTCTTATCAAAGTTTCTTAGTTTCTTACACTTGCCCATTTTCACTGCTTCCAAAACATCAGTTTTGAACTGACTGTTCACTTGCTGTTTAATACATCTCACCCTTTGCCAGGTGCCAACGTAATGTAATTAACAATGTTATTCACTTCAGCTGTCAGTGGTTTTTAATACCTTTCAAACCAGACCTCAATTAATGGAAGAAGGCACAATGGCACTTTTGGGGTGGCCAGCTGATTTGCGAGCTGACATTTGCGACATAACGCACACCATGCCATGAAAATCCCAGCCCTCGCCAGGGAGAAGCAGCAGTAGATGAACAGCTCAAGAATTGCTTCCATGACATCTTGTGGGCCCATCTTGTGAAGGTTGGGATGGGGATGACGCTTCACAGCTTGGAAGCAGCACTCAATGTTGCCCCACAGTGTCTGTATAGCAACAATTTGGGGGAGGATCATGAGGGACTGGATCAGGCTGCCCAATGGCATGCTAACTCCATGTAAGCATCCTCCTCTGTATCTCCCAGGATTTAGCACCAGGAGGGACTTTTCAGCACAATGAACTTGGAGTTAATTTTATGCTCTCTCTGGTCTCGGGTCTCTCTCTATCCCCTGCACAAGTGACACATTTCTCCACACAGCACATTTAACCCTTGAACAGCCATTGGGGATTAGGTCAAGGGCACTTCAGCCAAGTCATGTCGGCACGGGATTCAAAACCTGGACCTTCCGATCACGGGGCAGACACCCTAACCACAAGACCACAACACACATCTCCCACTACCAGAGCAGCACTTGATCACACCCTTCCTGCCACAATCTTCTTATACATGCAGCACAATTAACAGAAAATCACTGCATTGCATAATCAGTAAATCTATAAGCCATGTGAGCGCGTCTTGTGTCACCGTGCCCAAGTCATAGTGTGGTGATGTAAGCTTGTAAGATGTAAGCTGGCCAGCTGGGGAGGGTGAACAATCTTGCCAAAGTATGGTACAATGCAATGGGATGCAGTGTGAGTATGCACTTAGACACACAATCAATAGAGAACCAATATACCAGCACAATAGAGTCATTGGGATCTTTATAGTTGCAAAGAATGGCTATTTGAGTTAACATAGACAGCTTGCTGTCAGCTTGACCCTGTCTGGTTCCTGCCTGCAGCACTGCTGCTCACTGGATAGTTTTTTCCCCACCATTCTGTGTAAACAATAAAGCTTGTTTTGTGTGAAGATATGAGATGATGCTCAAAGCAGCCTGTGTTTTATTCATTTATACATTTTATTTAAAAATGATATGCAGACATTTATGATGTACAGACATTATGCAGGAGGAAACCGGAGTACCCAGAGTAAACCCACGCAGACACAGGGAGGACATGCAGACTCCACACAGGAAGGACCCAGACCGCCCCACCTGGGGATCGAACCTGGAAACTTCTTGCTGTGAGGCAACGGTGCTACCCACCAAGTCACCGTGTCACCCCATACTAAAACATTTTGAACAATTGTTCCAACTAGTGCTTCCAATTGCTTCCAACTAGTGCCAAATCAAGGTCCATAAAGGCACAGTTGGGTAAGTTTGGTATGGAAAAACTTGGCTGGCCCTCACAGAACCCTAATCTCAACCCTACTGGACACATTTGGGATGAACTAGAATGAAGATTGCGAGCCAGGCCCTCTTGTCCTATATCTGTGTCTCACCTCACAAATGTTCTTCTGGATGAATGGCAAAAATTCCCACAGACACACTGCAAAATCTTGTAGAAATCCTTCTCAGAAGATTGGAAGGAGTGATAGCTGCAAAAAGGGTAACAACTCCATATTAATGCCTATGGATTTAGAATGGAATGTTATAAAAGGTCCTGTAGACATAATGTGTAAGCATCTGAGTACTTTTGTCTATAGTGTACCTCCAGTGATAGTGGGTAAATAGTTCCATTTTTACTTCACCAAACCACACGAAAATGTTCCAAAATGCCTAAATCTAGATAAATTCCAAATATCTAGATGCTGTTTTGTATATTTCAGACATTGACTGTTGTGATGAGGTAACAGGTAAGATTTCATTGGTGTCATATGGTGATTTTGATTAGCTTTTCTGCCCAGCATAAGTAGTTCTATCTGATGGTTTCTTCCAGATCTTACCTTCCACACATCCCCATAACTGCCAATTTCCAGGCAGTGAAAATTGACAGCTTGGCACACTCTGAAAGTCCTAATGAGTCAGTTAAGGCCTAACAAGATAAATAAGTTCTGAGACTTCAGAACAGGAAATGTGACCTAAATCTTTTCTACCTGTTTCTTGAGTAAGTCACACCTAGTGCATTTTTTCGGTATTTATTTGTGGTTATATAACATAGCTTATTTGTAATAATGTTAATTGACATAATAAATCTTGTAATGTTGTAATATTTTTCTCATAACACTAGAGTTTTTTTCTCATAAAATTGCTGATGGGAACTTATTTTATCCTTATGCGGCAGTACTAAACTTCTGTACTTAAATTGATTGTCCTAAAATTTGATTTCACACATTGGGCTTTTATAATAACTGTAATATTAGAAGAAGGCTAAAAAAGAGAGCATGGATGTGCATGACATTTCTTAAGATTTTATTCTATTTTTAATTAAATTGGGTTCAATCCAAATGAAAAATGCATCCTTCCCTTTGTCCTTCCCTTTGCTTAAGGGGAACAAAGACGACATAGAGACAAAATAATACTGAATAATCAATAAGCAAAGAGAGAAAAACAGTGAAAATCCCATAGTGACACTCGGAGACATTCTATTCTCACTCACGATTGCTGCCAGTAAATCGACACAGTTTTTTCCTGTTTCAATGCCTGCAGGCCGGGGATGATAGGGAATGTGGAACTTCCATTCAATGTTCAAATACTGACAAAGTTTCTGAGTTACCTTAGAAGTGAAGTGTTCCCCTTGGTCCGAGTCATTTACCAGAGGAATACCATATCTAGGTATAATTTCCTTAGCGAGAACCTTTGCCACAGTTTTAGTATCTTCCTTAGAGCAAGGAAAAGCTTTGCCTCAATCTGAAAACCTGTCCACAATTACTAAAATGTACCTCAGTTTACTCACAGGTGGCATGTGTGTCATGTTGATTTGGAGACACTAAAGGTTCAGGTTGTTCAGGTGGTGGAAGAGTGTTGTGTGAATTGTTTGATGTTTTTGCATTAACCCTAGTGCAGGTTAGACGTGCATCAAGCAACAGGATAGGTTTCTGTGCGTTTGTGAAAAATGATACTAGAGCTCACTCTTTGTCAGAATGATGATGAAGCTGAAGAATGAAAGAAAAACAATGAAAGAAAAACACTCCTTTCTGAACAGAATGAGTAACAAACTACTAATAGCTTCCACCACTTTGAACTTGGCATAAATGTACCATATAGAAAAATATACAATAAGATAACACACGAATCACAAATAGCTCAGGTTAAACAGGTAACTGGCCAGTGACAGGTGAGCAATGGAACTCAATGGACAGAAACTAAAGTTTAGGGCACCATTTTGGACACATAATTACAATCTGAACAAGCAAATGATGCCCTGACCTTTTTTTTAATATAATATTTGACGCAGACATTAAATGTAATTTATTTGCATCAGCATTGTATACATAATATTTTTTCAATGTTGGATAAAAGTAAAAATATATATAAGTTGTATGATTGTCTGTAATGAAGGCAGAGAGAGTGCACAATGACATCACAAAGACGTTCATGCAAAAGAGTATGTGTGTACTTTACATCTTTTAACTCCGCCCCTGAGGCTTATAACAGCACCAGCAGCTTCCACAGATCAGTCCACACAGATCACACACACACAGACAGACGCAGACAGACACAGGGTGCTGCTATTTGTCTCATTCAGCCACAATGCGATTTTTCTCCAGACCGTCGTCTGTGCCAAGGTCTCGGGCGAGCTCTAACACTTCTTGCTGCTCTGTGATTGCGGGTTCAGCGGTACTTTACTGCATCACATGTAATCAACCACTCAGCAGCTCCTGCGTTATTAAAGGTGCACACCGGGATCACCGGCTGAAGGATCTAAAGGACGCTGTGCATGATCAAGTGGTAAGAACTGTGTGTGTGTGTTAGTTTGCTTGTTTTACTTGTGAAATTAAGATTTAAAAAGGAACTGTTTGCAATGACTATGCATTAATATTTATTTATCTGAACAATCAGATATGAATAGATTATTATGCAGCACAGGTCATAGTCATTATGACCTAATGCGTACTTATGTTATGTTAATTTCTATTTAATCTCTGTGTCATAGAAAAAAATTAATGACTTTTCTGAGAAGCTGAAATCCAAAGAAAGGAAGTTTGGTGACCTCACACCAAGGATTGAAGCAGCAGAGCGTGAGCTTGAGGTGAGATTTAACAGATTATTATTATTATTATTATTATTATTATTATTATTATTATTATTATTATTATGTATTAAAATAACTATTCTATTCATTAAGAAACAAACACTTTTTTTTTTTTTATTTTAAATAAATTTATTTATTTTTCCTGTTTCAAACAACCTCCCTGATGCATCACATTATATTTAAATTTAAATAATAATTTAAATAAAGTTTATTTTCACTTTACATTAAAAAATAGCTATCTAAACAGAAAGTGAGGGAAGATTTTCTGTTTTTTTTTAATTAAAAAGCAATTTGAGGAACATTTTTGAAAAGTTTCAGAAAGGCAAGAAAGGTCAATGGACGCAAAAAAATTAAAACAGTTAACCTGTTAAAAAATATAATTCAGGTTTGAAAGAAATATAAAAAGTATAAATTATAACTATTATGTGTGCTGTCATGATGACTCCTTTAATGTCCTGTATGTTCAGAACATCTATTCATGTCATTGCTACTTGTTAAAAACATTAACTCAACCTCCTTGATGTATCAGATTTAATTTTTAGTTAATTTCTGCTTCATAGTGTACATGTAAAAGAGCAAGAAAAGTGAACAGAAAAACTATGGAGTAGTTTTTTTTAATTAAAAAGAAATTTGGAAAGTTTCAGACAGAAATATGATTGCTCACCGTATAATAAAACTTTGGGGAAACATATTACAAAGTTAAAAAGATAATTGGTGCCTGAAATGAAAGAAAGACATAAAATACATACCATGGCCACTATTATGATTACTCACAAATTTCCTATGATGTTCAGGAGATGTGCAAACGGACACAGGAGGTGCTTCAGCAGGAGTACAGTACCCTGATGAGTTTGATCGAGCAGAAT
>JAOVYV010161774.1:0-10453 GCA_025674545.1 Hassar affinis
AACAACCATCTCTTTGGTCTTGTCTACATTCAGAGACAGGTTGTTGGTTCTACACCAGTCCGTTAACCGTTGTACTTTTCAGATTCAGGAATAAACTCAGTTATAAACTTCAGGAGTAAACTCAGTTAAACTCAGTTCACTTCCCATCGTTCTGTGATCTGTTCTGTTGCATGAGTCTGGAATGACATCATAGGTATAGTCTCAAGTTCTGGCCTTTGTATGTTCTGCTTAAGTTTGTGCACAGGATGTGGAAGTGCAGAGAGTGTGACGTATTGTTGTCCACTCAGAAACACTGTAGTTGATTGAAAGGGCTCAAGGACATGGTTCAGCTCCTCAGTCAGGTTCCAATGTTCGGGTTTGAGGTCCAGGTAGTGTTTCCCTCTCGGATGGCAGTCACCGGCCATCTCTGTTCTTGTAGTCTGGACAACATGGCGTAGGTGCTGTTCCAGTGTGCACAGACATCTTGCACCAGCATGTTCTCTTTGACATTCATTTGTTTCTGCTTGTCCTTTAACTTGGCGCATGAAAGTTCACTTTTTTTTTTAAGTGTTCGACAAGGCTTCTTGCAGCCGCAACACAATTGGAATAGCTTGAAGAATCCTCAGAGAGCTTTGAACAACCAAGTTAAGGGTGTGCCCTGCACAGTGCACTGAAGCCCATCCATGCCTTTCTTGCAAAATCTTCGATGCTGCCTCTAGGGGTGTGCGATACGGACAAAAAATTATATCTCAATATTTTGGGGCATTTTGACGATAACGATATTTATACCATATTCTTTTAAATGTGTTTTTAACAGCCTGAATTACATCTCTTTAATTGTTTCTCATGGATGACATTAATGACAATGCTCTTATTTATTTGTAGTTGTCTGCAAGAGCAAATAAAAGTAATAAACACTATTTGTATACCATACCAAAATATTGCACACAAACAAATTTAACTTACAGTCATAGAGAACAATGACTTCAAGTTCTGTCCAGTATTGCAACACGTTCGCCCATCATCCAGAGATCGCCAGTTCGAATCCGGGTGATGCTATAGCTGCCCATAGCTGGGAGCTCAGAGAGCCGTGCTCTCAGGGTGGGAGGGGCAGCATACGCTCTTCCCCATGTCAATCAGACACTGTCCAATCACGGGTGTCCGTAAGCTCATGCATACAAACGGTGGGCGTGAGCGCTTTCCCGAAAGTTGCATGAGCAGCAGTTCGAAAAGTTGCGGCAGCATGCGTCACGTGTTTCGGAGGAAGCATGTGATGGCCTTGCCCAGCCTGACTGGCAGGTCATGGTGTGACATGGGGGGGGGGCGCACGGATGGGTGGGAATTGAGAAAATTGGGGAAAAATCCCAAAAAAAACAAAACAAAAAAAAAAACTGGAGCATCTGTGGGCGGTGTGTCCATCTTGTCTTTCAGATGTTTAGAGGTATGCTAACCTGCCGGGAACGTGCTGGTGACGGATCATGTGACCACCTAGGCATGCTGCATTGTGCTGCTGCACGCAAGTTACGCAGCTCTTGTTCAGTGAATGTGTCGGGGGTTCAACCTGGTTTCAATGTGTGTTTTCAGTTGTTTTAGTGAAGTCATTTGCATAATCGATAACATAATTTTGTACATTGTGAAAACAACAATGACGCTATTATCGTAAACGATATACATCGCCCACCCCTAGCTGCCACAACATTAGCGTCATTGTCATGGACATCAGCTTTGATTTTCTCTGCTGTAATGTCAAATTTGGTCATCACCTCTTCAATCCATTGTGCAATATTTGCAGCTGTATGTCTCTCCTCAAGGGGCATCATTGTCAGGCAGTGGGACACCATTTTCCAATTCTTCCCAAGATAGTGGCATGTCACCCCCATATAAGCTTCTGTTGCGATGCTTGTCCAAATATCAGTTGTGAGTGTAAAGCTCTCAGCCTCTTGCAAGGCCTGCTTGATCTTGGCTTTGACACCTTCATACTTTTTCTCCATTTGTTTTGTGAAGAAAGTTCTTGATGGAAGCTCATAATTGGGATGGAAAGTTGAAATCATTGCTTTAAAACCGGCATCCTCCACCATGCTCAGTGGGCGCATGTCTGTGACTATCATGTTTAAAATGCTATTTGTTAGCTTAGCTGCTTGCTCAGGTCTACATAATGGTGCTTTGTAGATAAATTTGTCCAGCCGAGACTGTGATGATGATGATGACTTAATAAAAAAAGACCATAAATAATAATTAGTTAATTGACGTCACTAAGACTAAATGACATAATACAGTAGGTTCATGGCTGTGCATTTATGAACCCTAAGACTGACACCTACTGCACTGAGGCACATTAGGCACTAGTGGTAATTGTTATTTTATCGATCAAAAAAGTCACACACACTTCCCTGTTCCACCACACACACTGTCTGAAATTATCTTTTTGTCTCACTAGCCAAATGTACTCGTAGATAAAAAAAAAATCAAGCATATTGTTTCCTGCCAAAGTAACTTTAGCTCAGCTAACTTTAACATGTATTTATTGTTTATCTTCTTAACTCCACAGCGCTGTGTTTACTGATTACATAAAGCCTGTATTAGTCGAGAACTTGTCTCCGCTGTAGTAAACTAGCCACACATTCGACAGTATTCCTAATAATCAGCACTCTACAGGGCTGTCGTTATGTTAATGTTGATCTCATTGATTTGTTGCAAGTCAAATTTACCTTGTCTCGGCTCCACTGCTCCATTCCGGGTGTCTTTGGCCCAGATGGTGCAGCATTGAAGATGTGCTGTTGTGGTAGACAAAGACCATGTTGCACCGAATACATGTCACTGTATTGTTCTCACTCTTTTCCCTCGCCACTTCCATATTGCCGCTTTCATATTCCTGCTTCTCAACTAAAAACCTCCTCCTTCTTCCTGTTCGTGGGTAACGTAAGCATGTTGTGCCACATTCAAAGTAGTCAGTGTGAAATACCGTGCTCTGAGTTTTAAAATTAAATAAACGATTCCTCAAGGCACAGAAAATTACTCGATCATTTTTTTAAATTACTCGAGTAATCATTTCACCCCTACTTTATTTTACCAGGTAAAGCATTAAGAACAAGTTCTTACTTATCTGGCAAGCAAAAAATAAATGCCACTTGACATGACACAGACTGATGTTAAGTTTCATCACCTTTTGAGATTTTGGAATTTTTAGGAAAATATTTTTGGTGGCACTGTTTCCATGCATTGTTTGATACCACTGACCTTCACACTGAAGCATTGCACAATCCATTTCAAATTGTGCCTTGCTGACAGCTAGTGGAGATGTCTGGACTGAACTGAAGTCTCCCTTCTGGAAATAATCTTCTGCAAACTGTAAATGTTTTACAGGCATTTTAGCTGGTAACAGTAATATCAGTTACTTGTAAATGCCTATCACGTTAGTACAAATATGATTGTCATCAGTACTAGAATGCCACAGCTGCTGGAATCTTGTTGCTTGTTGTACGGAATTGTCTGTACTGTCCATTTTGCTCCTTGGTCTCCGTGGTCTGCCATCCTTAAGAAATTCCTAATTGTTTAAAATAAAGAATGAACAGAACACCATACAGTCATACAGCATCAGACCAATTATTTTAACATAAAGCTTCAAACCATGCTCTGTTATCTTGCAAACATTGTACATTGTCTGTACAATCTGAATACTCTTCCATCCTAATCACAAGCACTGTTACCTCCAGATTCCTAGGAATTTACACTCATAAGCACCTTCATTTGCCGATGGATCAATCAACACAAGGACCTTGTCAGACGTGGACAATCTAAAAACATTTTGTGCATTCATGTTAATCTCTCATCACATTACAACATTCTGCTACATTAGAGGTCAACTGAAATATCTGTATACATGATGTATGCAAATAATGTCACTGATGTAAATAATATTGCTTTGTAAAATAAGCAACAAAGGGTAAACAAACCACTAAAACCCAGTGAGCACCAACATTTGCAGGACACATCCAGATTTCTTCCACTGGAACCTTCATCTAAGGAATGGGTTTTATACATTTATCATTCATTATTGCTGATAATCAATTTGGGTGGAGAGTAACTGTGGGGGAAAACAACCTTTCTGAGTCTCTGAAACTGTCCACTAAACAATAATGCTGCAACAACAGCACAGAGTTGATGAACAGGTTACTGTAAAAAAAAAATGAAATTCTAATAAATTATGTTAATTGTTTATATTAAGATATCTAACAAAAGCTATAAAAATTGTCACTTGCCTGCTGTTTGCTACTTGTGCAAGTAGGCATCAATAACCTGCATTGTAAAAAAAAACAAAACTTTAACAATATGGTCAAAGAGAATGCATCTGTCTCAATATCTTTGGGGAGCTTGTGTGATACCTGACTGGGGACTTGACTGTTATCAGTTTGGGTTCTTCTGTACGGCTTGCTGTGGTTGACATTGCATTTGTTCTTTAAAGAAGCCCCTTCAGAATTAGATAATGTAACAAGCTTGCCACATATCAACTGAATGGCATAAGGTCCAGAAAAGTCAGACTTAGTCCTTCCTCCCTTCCTTCCCTATCTTTCTATCTGTACTTCTTTTGTACTCATTTCACATATGACTGCTACTACTTTTCCTAAGACTTGGAGATGTTTTCTGCTGCTCTTTTATTTGCAGTATCCATTAACTTTTTTTTTCCAAAAATGTGCCATAAGACCTTTCCTCTGGAAGAATTACCGTGGCTCTTGATACGTCACAAAGACTTGCTGTTTTGGTCACAGATGTGCCAGCAAGACGTGCACCAACAATTATTTTTTCGTAACTCTGGTATGTCACCCATAATGTTGTGTGCATTGCAATATTTTGAGCAAAACTGTGCTCTTACCCTGCTTATTGAACTTTCACACTCTGCTTTTAACTGGTGCAATGTGCAATTAATGAAGATTGGCCACCAAGCTGGTCCAATTTAGCCATGAAACCTCCCCCACTAAAATGACAGGTGTTTCAGTTTCATTGTCTAACCGCTGTACATTTAGCCTTTGTTTTTATCTTGATACTGCTTGAATAATAATTTACCCTAAATCAAATATTCTAATAATTTGAGATTCTGGATTTCTGGTTTTCATTAGCTATAAGCCCACTTGTCTTGAAATGTCACCTTAACATACTATATGTCATGTAAGAAATATAAAATATTACAGTTTGCCACTTTAAATGAAATTATAACAACAAATAGACTTTTTCATGATATTCTAATTCCCTGAAATGCTCAAATAAAAATGACAGGTGAAAAAAAGGAACTCAACTTGTTAACATCCATTACATTTTTTTAAAAGATAACAAACATTGACATGTCAACAGGAACCTCAGAGGGAAAAACTCTCCCTCTCATACATCAAAGGGTAAATATTTTGTTGTTGTGTGGACCTTTGATCTCAGAGAAAATAACGTAGCATCCAAGAAGTTGATCAATTTGGTCAAAGATAATAAAAAATAGATAAATCAAATATACAAGATAAACAACCAAAATTAAGCCTCTCAAGAAATATTTTCTTGCTCCAACTGTGCACTGCACAACTTGGACGTAAACATATTAATTAATATCAATAGTGAATAAATGTAATGGGTTGCACATCAGTCTATAATATCAAACATCCATGGTTAAAAACAACACAGTTCCTTAGAGCCCCTGGGAACATTTTTGTAGAAAACTAAAGCATTTAGCAAAGTTTAAATAGTGTGTGGGTGTGGTCCTAATTTTCTAATGAGCTGGGAGAGCCCTTGCTGATGCAGTATAACTACCTTCTGTCTTGTTGCTGTGCTCAGTCTTGCCATGGTGTATGTCCTGTGACATGAAACTGTCTTCCACAGCCTCACCTTGGTAGCAGAGTTTGGCTGTTCCTCACCCAGTTTTAAGCTCCTACACAGCTGTTTGTTTCAGTTAATGACTGTGTTTTAACCTACATGTGAAAGTGATGATCATTAGCACCTGTTTGGTATATTTGGTTGATCTGACTATAATACTACAAAATCCCTGACTTTGTCCAAGGCCTCCTTCACCGCTATTTGGAGCGTTGTCCATAATGACAGCAATGTTGTGGTTAGCATTTTCAAGCCCCCACTCCGAAACAGCCAATTTCCTCTGCTATGTTTAGCCTGGTGTCTGACTTGAAAAGAGGACGAGTTTGGCGTACGAAGGTTGCCATTTCCCACTCTCCCACATGTGATCACCAGAGAGTGAGAAATGGCAAGCTTCGTACACCAAACCTGCCCTCTTTTTGTATTTTTCACATTCTAAGACCTTTAAGATGCTACCTGTTAATATTTATACAGCTTTTACAACAGTTCAAAGCACACAAAAAATACTCCAACACATACCCACTGGTCAATATCACTGGACATGCCATGCCAGTAAGTGTGTGTTTTCAGGACATCTGAATGCCCCCAATTGGAGAGGAGTGAGAGGAAAGGAGTTCCTTGGAGAGCATTCTTGTATGTTATTTGGATTTAATGGCTTTTCTACTTCCAAAGAAGAGCTCTCCATCTGCAGTGAACATTAATTAAAGAATGATGATCATTAAAGAGCTATCTTGCTAAGACAATAACTGCATATAAAAGTATTTTAAATATTCACCCTTTTGAGTGAATTTAATTTAAGATTTAATTTCTGGGACTTATTATACCCAGATGGATATGTTTCCAGGGAGAGAGAGTTGTACAGCTTGTCCCACCTTTTCTCCATATCTATAGAGACAGGATAACTTTATAGCACTTTTTATTTTTATATAACTTGGTACATATTTAATTATACTAAGAAAATGAGTGTACAAAGAAGTGTTAAAAATAGCTGAAAATTATGATTTCTGAGTTGTTGTTCTGACCCATATTGTGTAGTGCATAGACTTTATAGTATTTCTATGTTGGCCAGTAATCGGATCACCTCAAAATGGGAGGAATAGGTACATAGGAATAGGTTTTGATACAGAATTATCAAAAGAAACAAAAGACGTTTAACCCCTTCTTGCTGCAGTATGTCTAGAAATCACTGTGGGTGGAGTGTTTTGCACTGCACTGACTGATTGAGACCAGACTTGAAAATCTCATTCATAGTCATGCTCTGCCATTACATTTAGATTTGCAGTTATGGTATTTAGCAGGCTTTCTTATCCACTTAATCAACTTAAAAGTGGTTATTCAATAACTTGTAATATCCAAAGCTAGGGCTGATAGACCTGAATTCAAGGTATTTTGAGCTATAAAAAATTGACAGTCAATAAAATAACTGCTGTAAGTGTGGTAAAAAGCTTTGAGTTAGTGCTTGTTCAAGTGCTCTCGAAAGATGTGGCTCTTGAGTTGGTGTTTGAAGGAAGCAAGTGACTCCAACCAACTTGGTGCCAGGACAGAGAAAAGTCTGGATGTCCTGGATGATGGTGGGTCAGGTTGAACTATACTTGAGACACAAATGGCTCTGGTTACACATCAGGCTTTCATTATTCCCATCAGGTAGGGAGGAGCTGGACCTTTTTTGGCTTTGTGGCCTCCCTTGAGAGAATTGGTTGAATTCTCAGAATGTTGTAAAGTAGAAATCTGCAGGCCCGGGTGAGATTAGAGAGCTGATCATCTACAACTACACCAAGGCTACGTGCTTCTGAAGATGGAGATCAAGGTGTTCTCAAAGGGAATTGAGAGACCAGCAGCTCCCGGGATGTAAAGCAGCTCCATCTTGCTTAGGTTTAGGTTGAGATGGTGATCTGCCATCCATGAAGCAATGTCTGTTAGACATGCTGAGGTCCAAGCTGAAACCTGAGTATCATAAGGAGGAAAAGCATCCTTTCTTAGCAACATCAGCAATTGTAGGAGAAGCCATGTGTAGAAATGACATAAAAATAGAACGGGACCCAGCACTGAGCATTCAGGGACACCATTGGAGAGTTTGCATGGAGTGAATGTTGAGTCATTCCATGTTACCTGGTAGGGAGTGCCTTTCCAGGTAGGACTTGAACCACTTCCAAGCAGAGACAGAGATGCAAAGGTCAGAAAGGATGGACAAAAGGATATTGACTGTGACAAAGAGACCAGAGAGGTCAAGAAGGGGTCAAGAAGGGTATTTTACTGCAATGAAGGTAGTTTCAGTAGAATGCACCGATTTGAAGCCAAACTTGTTGGGATCCTGAAGTTTTCTGGGATGTTCAGGAATTTTTGAGAGGAAAGAGAGGAGGGATACTGTCTGTAGTTTCTGGTGTTGATTGCTATCAAACCTGGGCTTCTTTAGGATGGGAACCACCCTAGGAATCTTGAATGAATATGGTACAATATCATTACAATATCAAATATTGTAAATTATATTGTAACTGTAAATGATATTTCCTAAATATCTATGCTATGTATGATATGTATTATGTTACCACATTGTTCACCATGAAATAAAGGTTAGAATAATACCAAACATGTCATGTCAAATAGTTTAGATAAACCTGTTTAATTCACATTTCTGTTTCCTTTAACCTTAAATAAATTAGTGCCATGGTTTAGAAACCTACTACAGTGGCAAATTAAAGGAAATCCCATTGTTTTGTTTGTTGGAGTTTAATGGTGTTTCTGTGTGTTGCAGATGCTCAACTCAGAAGAGAATTCAAATGGAAAGAAGCTTCAGCCATTACCAATTAAAAAATCCAGCAAAGCTGCACAGATCACCAGTGAAGACACGAGTAAAGCAGCACACAAAGAGTTGAATGTGTCATCAAAACGGTTGAAAGTGCAGGGATCCAAAGTGCCTGGAATGGAACAAAGTGGGAATCATCTTAAACAGCATAAAACTGAGAAGAGGAAAATGAATGAAACAGAGGAAAGAAAGAAACAGACAGACAAAAAGAAGAAAGTTGAAGAGGCGGAAAAGAAACCAACAGAGTATGTATACATGCCTTAAATAGAAATGGAAGGCCTTTAATTGGTCCTTAATAGTGTCTTTCTGATACTATTATTTTCTTTCTGTTTTTGATCTTTTACAATATAGTGACCTGACCTAGGCTGTGATGAGTTAATATTTTTGAAGACAGGATTTCTTTTAATATGGTATAGCAGGAAGCATTATGAAGAGATTTCCACTTCTGGATACACTGATCAGCCATAATATTAAATAACACCTTGAACCCTTTGTCATGTCCATGGTCCAGTTCCTATGCTAATGTGCCCATTGTAGGTGCTTTTCGTGGTGTACAGGGGTCAGCATGGGCACTCTGACTGGTCTGCAGCAATCTGTGCTACAGTTGGTTTTCTAGGGATTTGCCTACATGGGCTAACCTTCATTCCCCATACACATCTCTTCACCCATGACCCTGTTGCAGCTTCACTGATTGTCGTTCCTTCCTTAGACCACTTTTGGTAGGTCCTAATCATTGCATAGCCGGAGCATCCCACAAGATCTGACATTTTTTAGATGAGCTGACCCAGTTGTCTAGCCATCATAATTTAGCCCTTGTGAAAGTCAGATCCTTAGATAATATAATATAATAATATATAGATAAAATATAATATATTCTTAAATTTTAATTAAAATCCTTAAACTTAATATATAATATTGTGCTTTATTCTACATACATTGCAGTTATTCCCTTGAACAGGGGAGTTGAAATTTGTAATCAGTTTTCTCATAGTGCTCTCAAGGAGTTAAACTGAGATTGTATAGGGTTTGTATCCCACTACCTCCCCTGGTGATGTTCTTCCAGACAGTTTTTTGAAAAGTGTTTTTGATTCTGTGAGTATCCACCTACAGTCAGTTGTGAACTTATAGCTTAGTTATGGATGTTTCAAAGATTTTTTTCTGGAAAAAGTGGTTGTGAAACTGCTTCTAGACATTCTACATAAAAAATATTTTTAAGTTTCAGATTGGTTTTAGACAAAATCATGGTACAGAGACTGCCATTTTAGATGATATCTTAATGAGTGCTGATGTTGGATATGTGTCTGTTGCAAGAGAGGGTTGGTATATCAGGGACTAAGGCTCTGCCCTTGGCCCAATTTTATTTTCTTACTACATGCTCCCCTAGGGAGATTTGATTCGTCATTTTACTATTGCTTATTTTTATACTGATGGTGCATAGCTTTATCTATCTGTAAAGTGAGATGCTTTTAGTAGACTAAAGAATCTAATGTAATGGCATGTTGTTACGATATTAAGGATTGGATTGATAATAGAACCTCCTACCATCGATCACCAGCGAAAATCACTACTACTACCAAATTAAATGAATTATTGTATACCACTGAACAATCACAGACATGAGTTACTTTTAAAACATTAAGTTACATTAATAACCAATGCTGAGACAATATAATTTAGCAGCAGGTCACTGAGAACAGCACAGAAATCACTTTGCTTTTAATATTGACATTTATGGCATTTGGCAGACACTCATTATCCAGAGTGACTTACATTTTATCTCATTTATACAGCTGAGCAGTTGAGGGTTAAGGGCCTTGCTCAGGGGCC
>JAOVYV010161811.1:0-10449 GCA_025674545.1 Hassar affinis
TGCATCTGTGACCAAGACAGCAAGTCTTTGTGATGTATCAAGAGCCACGGTATCCAGGGTAATGTCAGCATACCAGGTGTTTCAGTTTCATTGTCTAACCCCTGTATATATCAACCATCCATGGTAATTTCCTCTTCACCAAACTGCCATCACTTCATGGTTTCAATATACGGCCCATGCAATACTTCTTTCAATTCACCCATTCCTTTCTCCTTTATGTGCTGTGATTCCCTTTATTTGCCCCTTTCATTAGTCCATACATTTATACCTTTGTTTCCTTCTTTGCAACGTAAACTCTCTGTGTCGTGTTCCAGTTATCAAGCTTTTTGTTATGTCATAGTCTTTCTGCTTTTTTAAAATTCTTGTTCTGTTTTCTTGTTTTTGATATTTGTTTTGCCCTGTTTATGAATTGTCTGACCCTTGCCTGCTATTTGACCCTGTTTTTGAATTACAATTTGGACTTACTGGGAAGACCTGCTGTTTTGGAGACGCTGTGACCGAGCCATCATAATTTTCCAAATTTTCATTGCTGCTTAAAATATCCCAACTGACAGGTGGCACTGTAACAAGATAACCTATATATGCAGCATGGAGAGTTATCAACACACATAGACAGTACATGGAGGGTAGGTGACAAACAGCATAAGTCCAGTCCGTGCTGCCTGATGGGAACCTACACACACACACACAAAAAATACTAGTTACTATTAGTTTGTAATATTTGTATAAGAAATACAACTATAAAAGAGGTACAAAACTCATTCATTCATTCATTTTCTTGACCGCTTATTCCTTTTCAGGGTCACAGGAGATAGGGCACAAGGCAGGAACAAACCCTAGACAGGGCGCCAATCCATCGTAGGGCACACACGCTCACACACTAGGGCCTACGCAGAGGACAGGCAGACTCCACACAGAAAGGACCCAGACCACCCCACCCGGGGATCGAACCCAGGACCTTCTTGATGTGAGGCGACGGTGCTACCCACCGAGCCACGGTGTCGCCCAGGTACAAAACTATAATTTATAAAAGGAGGTAGGTATATTCAGGTAAGGTGCATAAAAAGTTCAAGCTACTCATTGCTCAAATTATTGCACGTGTTGTGGGTACTTTTGCAGTCTCTGTTGCTTCTACCTCAAAGCAAGCAAAGAAACAGTTTCATTCCTCCACCACCAAGGTGTCCCTGCCAGCAGTTGTGAAGTTGCTGGTCTTGTAGTTCAGATAAGCTCTTTCACATAACAAAATAGAAATATACTGAAAATCTGCCCCACCAAAAATACCCTGCACATTTTGAGTTATATTTCTATGGAAGTAGTATTCTCAGCAACTCATTCTTTCTGGAGTATTAATGAATGTCTGAATAAATATATATCTAATCTGTCATATTTGTACAGCTTTGGACATTCTGTGGCCCTTGTCCTGTGTGAATATTTACTCATGCGCCATAGTGACAAAGTAAATCCAGTCTTGGCCAAATGTTTTGAGACGGACACAAATTTTGGTTTTCAGTATTTATGGTGGCAAATTGCATTAACTCTAGATTGTTATGAAGAGCGATCAGATGAATTGCAATTAATTGCAAAGTCATTCCTTGCCATGAAAATTAACTTAATCACAAACCCCCCATTTCCACTGAATTTCAGCCCTGCTACAAAATGGCTGGCTAACATCATTTCAGTGATCTTCTTGTTAGCTCAGGAGAAAGTGTTAATGAGGACAAGGCAGCTGATATCACTCTGTCATGCTGATTGAATTAGAAGAGCAGACTGGTTGCTTTAATGGTGGGTGGTGCTTGAAGTTATTGTCTTGCAGTCATCATTGCTTTGCATCAAAAGGGCTTTACAGGTAAGGCCATTGCTGCTTGTATGATTGCACCTAAAGCAACCATTTATCAGAGTGGTTCAACTGCTGTGAAGAAGAAAGTCCAGTAAGTGCCAGGACCATCTCCTAAAGAGGATGCAGCTACGGGTTTGGGTAACCACCAGTCCAGAGCTTGTTGTGGAATGGCAGCAGGCAGATGTGAGTGCTTCTCCATGTACAGTGAGCTGAAGGCTTTTGGAGGACAGCCTGGTGTCAGGAAGAGCAGCAAAGAAGCCACTTCTCTCCAAGAAAAACATCAAGGACAGACTAACATTCTGCAGGAAGTACAGGAATTAGACTGTAGGGGACTAGGGTAAAGTTATTTTCTCTGATGTTTGGGACATCTGGAAAAATGATTGCCTGGAGAAGAAAAGTTGAGCACTATGATGAGTCCTGTGTCATGCCAACAGTAAGGCATCCTAAGACCATTCATGTGTGGGGTTGCTTCTCATCCAAGGGAGTGAACTCACTGACAGTGAACACTGCCATGAATAAAGAATGGTATCAAAACATCCTCCAAGAGCAACTTCTCCCTAAGGATTCAGGAGCAATTTGGTGATGAACAATGCTTTTTCCACATCACAAGACAAAAGTGACAACTAAGTGGCTCGGTGAGCAAAGCATTTTGGGTCATGGGTCCCAGATCTCAATCCCCCAGATCTCAATCACATTGAGAACCTGTGGACAATCCTAAAAAGGCAAGTGGACAAACAAAAACACAGAAACTCCAAGCATGGATGGGTTGCCATCAGTCAGGATTTGGCCCAGAAGCTGATATCCAGCATGCCTGGGTAAATTACAGAAGTCTTGAAAAAGAAGGGTCAACACCGTAAATACTGAGTCTTTGCATACACTCGATGTATTTGTCAATAAAAGTAAAAAAAATGTATGAAATGCTCATAATTCTACTTCAGTATACAATAGAAACAGCTGCCAAAAAGATCTAAAAATACTGAAGCAGCAATCTTTGTGAAAACCGTTGGCCACAACTGTACATATATGGGACTTTTCTTCTTTGAAGGTCCAAATGTGAAAATTAAAGACACATTATGTGCCATTCAGCACTTTGTCTTTTAGTCTCAGGATCATACTTGAACAGCCATGATTCATCTCCTGTGATCACGCTGTTCAGGAAATTGGGCTTATTGATAAATGATGTTAAACGATCCAATATTTGCTCCAAACTCACTTGCATTGTTCCAGTGATGAGGCACTTCAGCAGGGTTTCACAAAAACAAATGTCTGGGCACTAGAATGCAACTGAAACAGGTCTTACTGTTTATCTGAGATCCCACTCTAACTGACCTTGAACCCCCATCCCTGTGCAGAGCACGGGAATTTCATTCTTATTACTTCCCAGACAGACCATATGTACTGTATATATAGACTATAATTTCACTCAACAGAATTTACAACAGAGTTTAGAATGGCTATCTGGTAGCGGCACTCCCTCTGCCTCACTCCCCTCCCTTTTAAGCCCTCGGCTCACTGCACACACACTCACACACACTGAGGAGACAACTAGGCTAATTACTAAGGATCAGGTGCAAGCATTTACCTTCTTTGCTTCTTTGTGCTCTGTCTCCTGCCAGAGCAGTGCTTGATCACACACCCACTGCCATTTACCCCCACTGCCCAACTTAGCCGGGGAGCTGTCCGACTTGCAGGCTCCACCCCTTCCTCCTGGTGGGAGAGAAAGACCTGCTGGTAATAACGAAGAGTATTGACCACCTTCTTGATGGCCAGGCACTCTTTCTTGATCATGCTGTACTTACATTCCCGATTTCAGCTGATGTACAGCACAGTGTGCTACTCTCCCTCCACCACTTGGGACAAGACTGACTCCAGCCCTCTGTCCGACATGTCTGTCTGCAACACAACTGGGAGAGAGAAGTCAGGAGAGTGCAAAAGAGGCCCACCATAAAGTGCCACCTTTACCTGGTTAAAAGCCCATTGACACTGTTCCATCCATAGGTCCCCCTTTTTAGTGAGGTCAGTCAAGGGGCTGGTGACATCCGAATAATTCAGTACGGACCGACCATAATAGCCAACCAGCCCCAAGAACTGTCTCACCTCCTTTTTGGTTGGGAAAGGCCATGTGTTCCTCCCTGACCACCAAATTTTTTATGTTTTTTGTATCACCAGTACCACTGATTTTGCCTCCCTCCACGGTTTTATAGGCAGAACCCTGTGGAGGCTTGCAGGACCTCACATACTGTGAAAAACAGGGGCTCAAGCCACTTATCCCAATTTTTACAATAACGTACAAATAATGTTTTGCTAGAACCAGTTCACTGGTTCTTTTGTTTCCCCATGGTAGATAAGAATGTGTTGAGATACACTAGTCCGAAGAGAAGACCTATACAATCTTAAATATTTCACATTTCCTTCTAGCTATAGAGAGAATTAAAACAAACATTTCCTCTGCACGAGCCATTTGCATGAGCTGTATGCCTTTGAAATTTCTGTAAAATTCAATGTTTAATTGCAATACTGCAGTACGTACCATGTTGACAGTTTATTTTGAGGTATGAAATGATATTGGGACCTACAACCAGGTTTTTCTTACAGGGAGAGACCAGATCTCTGTGATGGATTTGTTGTTTGTCTGGCTCAACATGAATAAGGCTTTCATTATGCCTCTGAAATTTCCCCTTTGTCCATTTCCCTGTGTGCACCATTGCTCATTGTGCCATGTTGCCAGTTAGGTTTGAGGTATAAAATGATCTTGGGTCAGCCTAAATCCAAGTTTTTCTTACAGGGTATTAGGCCTTCATTACATGCAATTAGGCTTTCAGTATGCCTCCAAAATTTCCCGTTTGTATTCATTTACCTGTGTGCACAATGTGCTATGTTGCCAGTTGTAGGTCAGGGGCCAGATTTCTTCCCTACTGAAAATTGATATTTGTCTGGCCTGTAGATATTTAAACTCTCAAATCTAATCTAATAGTTCTTCTTCTGATTAATGTGTGTACTATCACTGAATGTGTCATGCTCTCAGTTAGTTTTAGCATATAAAATCACCAAGAGTCAGATCAATAGGTTTTCCTTACAGTAGAAATGTAGCCTAAAACAATTTGCATATAGAATAATATTATGCACTTGGAATGCATTAAATAAATATTAAATAAATATTTTAATTAACCTTTAAGCTCCTTTGTATATTCACAATATCAGGATCAGAACCAGAATACATTCTTAACAAATGTATGATCACATCTTCATTTAGTTCATCAATGTCTGTAACACACAAAGTGCACAGAAAATTTGAGACATAAATGCTCCCTTTACAAATAAGTAACTTCATTCTTGTGGTTAATAAACCACCATACATACTGTATATCATTGAAGTATTGTTTTTCTTAAAAAAAGCTAAAATCTAGCACTAGAAATGACACTGGAGAATTACAACGTAATTACGATAGCCAATTTGCTAATTTAGCCATGCTATGTATTTTAGCTAGCTAGTACAGTTAACCTTATATTACAGTAGAATTCATACAACCCACTTGAAATCAAAGGCAGTATAAATATAGTCTAAACACAAACTGTTTGTAGGCTTTTAGAACATTTATTTATTTTTGTTGTTTTTTCTGACAATGCAAATTTCTGAAATCCAGCAGCTAGCCTGATGCATCTTTGTGGCAGCAGGTGTGGGATGAGGCACAGATCTGGCAATGGGAGACAGAGCTGGAAGCGGCAGAAAATGTAACTACCTGCTCCTTATTATCATGTCCTAATTTTCCCTTTTGTCTGTGTCTGTGTGTGTGTGTTTGTGTGTGTTTGTGTTTGTGTCTGTGTGTGTGAACCCATCTCCCAACTGAGTGTCTGACACTAGTCTCAAAAGTAAAATTAGTATAAAATTAGTACAGAAGGCAACATGGAGTCCTTGGCCCTGGGCAGCCTAATCCAGTCCCTCGCAGCCATGCAGCAGGCCCAAGCGGACACGTTCTGCTCACTGAGGGAGGACCATAAATGTGCGCTCCCACCACCAGGCATCACTGGAGGAGGCTGTCATGTTGGCAGAGGACAATGTGTCAGCACTCCCAGGGATGGAAGAATCACCCACCATCTCTTCTCTCTCTATCTCTCACTCTTCCCCCTCTCCTTTTGCTTTCTCCACTTCTCACCAAGTTCCGGTGCTGTGGTGGTGGGGGCCAACTCCCACAAAACTGGCCCTACATGCCCATGACCGTATCACCCACCCTTCCCCTGTTCCTTTTGGGTCTTCCCCACAGGTCCAAGAGCCCTCCACCATTAGTGTAGGTAAGAAGCCTGGGCTGGGCTGTGGTCACAGAGGGGAACCTGGGCACTTCCAGGGCCAGCCCCCCTTGTTGGAGGTGGCAACGATGGTCAGGACACCCAATGTGCCACAGACTGCCCCCGATCGAGCAGGCACATACAGAATTCAGGAAAGAATTCAGAATTCAGGCCTTGGTGTATTCTGTATGGAGCCATGTATGGAGTATGTGGCAGTGGGTGCAGGATCAGGCACAGATCTGGCAATGGGAGACGGAGCTGGGAATGGCAGAATAGGTAAGCACCCACACCTGATCCTTATTACCTTGTCCTAATTTGCCTTTCTCCCTCTCTCTCTCTTTATCTGTGTGTGTGTGTGTGTGTGCAGTGAGCAAGGGATTAAATGGGAGTGCAGGGGAGTGTGCGAGAGAGCCGCGGCCAGAGAGAAAGAGAGCGCTGATTGCAACAAACCCAAATGCAAGGCTGAAAAGCCAACGCTATTTTGTTCAAAACTGTAAAAGTTGAATCCCAAACTTGTCTCCTGACTGAGTGTCTTACAGTCCTTTTTTACCACAGCCTTTTTTTCCAACATGGATTAGCTGGAAAGGCATTTGGGTTATTTTACTAAATCTCACAGATGTTAAATTCACTAATCATTTGTTTTTGGATTAAACTTAACTTAAAGACAGTTTTTGCTGTCATTTTACAAAAAGTTAGGTTTTCACAAAGTTTGCTGCTTCAGTATTTTTAGATTTTTTTGTCAGATTTTTTATTTTTATGGTATTCTGAAGTGTTTCATAAGTTGTTTTTTTTACTTTGATTGACAAATAGATCAAGTTTATGAAAAGACACATTATTTACAGTTTAGACCCTTCTTTTTTGTAATTCACCCTGGTATACTGGTTTTCAGCTTCTGGGCCAAATCCTGACTGAAGGCAACCCATTCTTGCCTAATCAGTGCTTGGAGTTTATCACAATTTCTGTGCTTTTGTTTGTCCATCTACTTTTTTGAGGATTGACCACAGGTTCTCAATGGGATTGAGTTCTGGGGAGTTTCCTGGCCATGGATCTAAAATTTCAATGTTTTGTTCACCGAGCCACTTAGTTATCACTTTTGCCTTGTGACGTGGTGCTCCATCATGTTGGTAAAAGCATTGTTCATCACCAAACCGCTTCTGGATTGTTCTTCTGGAAGAAGTTGCTCTTGGAGGATGTTTTGATTCCATTCTTCATTCATGGCAATGTTCTTAGCAGCAAAACTGTAAGTGAGCCCACTCCCTTGGATGATAAGCAACCCCACACATGAATGGTCTCAGGATGCTTTACTGTTTCCAAGACACAGGACCCATGGTAGTGCTCACCTTTTCTTCTCCAGGCAATCATTTTTCCAGATGTCCCAAGTAGCAGCGAAAATAACTTTACCCCAGTCCTCTGCAGTCCAATCCCTGTACTTCCTGCAGAATGTCAGTCTGTCCTTGATCTTTTTCTTTGAGAGAGAAGTAGTTTCATTCCTGCCCTTCTTGACACCAGGCCATCATCCAAAAGCCTTTGCCTCACTGTGCGTGGAGAAGCGCTCACACCTGCACCTGCCATTCCTCAGCAAGCTCTGGACTGGTTGTGACCCAATCCCATAGCTGAATCCTCTTTAGGAGATGGTTATGGCACTTGCTTGACTTTCTTGGGTACCCTTAACCTTTCTTCATGGCAATTGAACCTCTCTCTTTAAAGTGTTTGATGATCCAATAAATGATTGGTTTACATGTAATCCTTCAATCAATCCTTGCCTGTGAAGCCCTTTTGATGCAAAGCAATGATGACTGAATGTATTTCCTTGGAGGTAAGCATGGTTAACGGAAGAAGACAATTACTTCAAGCAACAAGTCTGCTCTTTCAATTAAATCAGCCTGACATGTCTATATTAGTATTATTGGCTACACAGGTTACATGTCTGTTTTAAACTTACAGTGCATATCTCCCTCTTTTGCACTAATTGCCATGTGCATGCAAACACACACACAGTTTCCCAGTGTCAGTGTAGGATCCTTAATGGCTGCATTTCTGTGATGTAATGAATGCGAGAAGGGTCTGACTATAGACTTACAGTTTGAGGCCAGTGGCGTTGAACACATGCACAGTAGGACATTGTGTGAACTTCTGTGATTGTGCCATGTAGGCAGCAAATGTTTGTGCCTCTACCAGTGTAGGTTGCAAATTCTCATGTCACTCTAGAGACTCTGTGTGTAAAAAAATGTACAGGTGTACAGTTGTTCCTGATAAAATGGACAGTGAGCGTATATTGATCTCAAGTTATAAAAAAAATGATGTGTTTGTGGTTTTATGTTAGTTATGTGCTACCTGGAATTTTGCATTTACCATGAGGTTGCAAGATAACCAGGAAGTTGTGGTGCCCAGTGTTCAAATCCTTTTACTTTTTGTACATTTTGTAGTGTAAATTTCCATTTTAATGGACATTCATTTCCCTTGCACTCAATAACTCTTAATAACCAAATGAAAATCTTTTTTAGAAATTTCTTCTCATTCAAATTCACATTTTCAGTATGTGTGTGTTGTGAGCTCTGTCAGCATCACCACTCTCTCTTCCTCCTGTTAGGCATGAACCAGCATTTACCTGCTGGTTCAACCTGCTTCTCTCCATTCACAGCAGCAGCTTGACTACACCCATGCTGCCATGCCTTTTCATGTTGACTTTATGGATTACAAAGTGTACACTAATGGGGAAAACTATCAACTGTATTCTTTGAAATCAACACAATAAAGTCTGCAAAAAAGTGAAGAGGTATAACCACACTAAAAGTAAAAGGCTGTTTCCCTCTTTTCCAGTCCTTAATTTAGGATCACAGGTTTCATATTTACACAGGCAAACAGAAAAGTGTGATTTGTCTCTCAAAAAAGCAAATAGGTGAAATGTCAGAATATTGCTTTAAACAGAGCGGGCATTAATATTGGAAAGCTGATAGACTAAGCTTCTTTAGGAATTGAGAGCTGTGTGTGTGTGTTTGTTTTGGCATGTCTGTCGAAAAAAATAAATGCACTCTGTGAGCAGTCTACTGTAAAGGATTAAACATTCACAACACCTGAAACTGTATTTTCGATGAGAGAGTGTGGCTCATGATTCAGAATCAGAATTGCAGTCTGTAGTGTATATGATCCCTGAAACGTTTATTTTTCTTGGCACTTTAGTGCGACCTTTGTCATGAAACATTTTCGTCTGGCCTTCATCTGACTAATCAGTTCTTTTTAAAATGTTTGCATCTGTGTGTCAAAATGCCAACACTGCACATGTATCTGATGGAGAAATAGAAAGATTCATGAAAATTCCCTGTAAGGTATGTTCCAAATACTGTTACCATTCATGTCTTCAGTCTGAGATATCTGAGACCTATCACTCTTACTGTCTAACCATATGTTTTTCTCTCTCTTTCTGTGGTTCTGCCCCTGAGGATACACTCAGGGCTTGCTTGAGGAGGGTACTAAGATTTTTTTTTTATCTTTGTTCATGGCACTTTTCTTCCAAGTTCATATAAGGTTGTATGTTACATCAGAGTTTTTTAAAAATAAATTCTTACATCAGATATTCATATAATTCACCATTTTTATTTCTAATAATTTTAGTTGTTTTTTAACCAAATAATTAAAAAGAAGAGTTATATAGAACACAAAACTGGGCAAGTATATACTTAATGTAATTTAATTTCTCCTTTTGTCTTATTAAATATGCAGATTTGTACTTGAGATTGTACTTTTTACTGGCTGTCATATGGCCTTATGTCAGCAGTGTCAATCAGGCTGAAATCTTTGCCCATTCTTCATTGCAAAAAAGCTCAGATTGGATGGAGAGCATCTGTGAACAGCAATTTTTACATATTGCTACAGATTCTCAATGGGGTTTAAGTCTGTACTGGGCCCTTCTAACTCAAGAATATGCTTTGATCTAAACCATTCCATTGTAGCTCTGTCATTGTTCTGCTGGAAGGTGAACCTACTTTTGCAGCTTCTAACGGGTTTTCCTCAAGGTTTGCCCTGTGTTTAGCTCCATCCATCTTCCCATGAATTCTGACCAGCTTCCCTGTCCCTGCTGAAAAAATGCATCCCCACAGCATGGTGTGTTCAGGGTGATGTGCAGTGTTAATTTTCTACCACACACTGCATTTTGCATTTAGGCCAAAAATTTCAGCTTTTGTCTCATCTGACCAAAGCACCTTCTTTCATATTTGCCGTGTCCCCTATACGACTTGTAGCAAATTGCAAATAGGAATGGCTTTCTTCTTGCCACTCTTCCATAAAGGCCAGATTTGTGGAGTACATGACTAATAGTTGTCCTGTGGACA
>JAOVYV010161819.1:0-10448 GCA_025674545.1 Hassar affinis
CACTCATACACACACACTCATACACACACACACACTCATACACACACACACACACACACACTCATACACACACACACTCATACACACACACACACACACACACAATTATAATAGTCTCTGGTTATCACACATCTGAGCAATGCTGCAGATCTGACATCTGAACACCTAAATGATGATGATGATGATGTGTTTGTGTGTGTGTGTGTATGTGCGTGTGTGTGTGTGTATGTATGGGTGTGTGTATGTGTGTGTGTATGTGTGTGTATGTATGTGTGTGTATGTATGGGTGTGTGTGTGTGTGTGTGTGTGTGTGTGACTGTCTGTCAGCTGTGTTAACAATGATGGCTTTCTTAATAACTTGGTTATTTCAGTTCATTAACAAGCAGGCGATTGGATATTAGAGTGGAAATATACATAATTACAGCATGATGATGGAAAACAGAGGCACTAATTAAACACACACACACAAACACACACACACACACACACAAACACACACACACACACTATTAAACGTTATATCTGTATGTTGTGGTATTGTATAAACTGTTTGTGAAATAAGTTTACATGCCCATAAGGATTAACACAGAATGAGACTGACTGCACTAGATGTATATGTGTGAATATAGCAGGTGTGCGTGTATGTCAGTGTCTATGAACTGATTTTTAAAAGCCTCCTAGCTGAACTGAAGCACTGTGGACAGCTCACTCTAATTCAATTCTCACTGACTATCTAACAAGCTCATCATCCATTTTCATCTTTTATTTCCCAAACTGACAGTAACATGGAAACCCAGAAACTTCTATTAAACAGAATTACATGCAGTGGCTGTTAAAGCTAAGACCTCAGTGTCTCTTTAATGTCCCAAATCTGGAGAATGCAGACTGAATCATCACATATGAGTTTTGCCCACGTTCAGCCCAGGGATTCAGTTATTTCTGTGTTTTGGACTTAGGTATATCTTAGCCACAGCAAGAGCTTCCAAAACACGACATCTTAAGCTTTTCTTTTAGGACTGTTTCTTGCTAGTGCGTAATAATTAGACGGAAGAAATCCAAAAGAGCAGGAGAAAGTAAAACACCTCCACATGCTGCTGTGGGAAAGCAGGCTGGGTTACAGAGAGGAAATAAGGAATCACAGCTCTCTGTTAATAAATACAGAGCAACGTGCTCATTATGAGTTAGTCAATATAGAATTCTAAATCACACACACACAGAGATCTACAGACGTTTAGAGCAGGAATACATTTTATCCTCTTAAATTATCCAGAGGTCAGTGTTTATCTTCCTAATGATCTGGAGATAACAAAAAATCACACAAGCAGCAAAACCTACACAGTGCAAAACACACCAATTAGGAGTGAATCTGCATTCATGAGAACTACATAACCCTAGGCTTGTGTTCCCAGAACCCTGGATTACAAGGGTCTTATACGTCAATATCCCATATAGTATTTTCCCCAAGTACTATATTCCTAGAACCCTGTTTTCCAGCAAAACTAGAATCCAAGAAATGGAGCATATGTACAAATACTTTCTAAAAACACAATACATTTTAATGTTAATTCATTTGAAGCATTATTTAAGAGATAAAATGCTTAATTCTATTTGTTAAATATAAACAAATTTAGAAACTGATGGCTGCAACACACTCACAAACCAGCATGTGTGATGGCATGGGGGATCTGCATGGTCTGTCTATTTCAGTAGGACAATGCCAGGCCTCATTCAGCACAAGTGACAACAGCATGGCAGTCCAGATCTGTCTCCTATTCAAAATGTCTCCCAACTTTTACTGAGTGTATTTCAGGCAGCAGTTTTTGAATGTGTTTATATTTAACAAACAGAAATAATTTTATCATTGAAAACACTGAAAAGCTTTTCTTTGTCCTTTTGTCTGTTAAGTAAAGCTTCAAGTGAGAGAACACACTACAGAGTTCAGTTCTTATTGCATTTTTAGAACGTGTCTGGAAATGGGGTTTGTAGGTTGACATAGAGAGGAAGGGCAATAGAGGGAAAGAAAGCAAAAGGGAGAGAAACTATGGTCACGTGGTCCTTGGTCAGCTTCGAAGGATCCTAAACATTGACACTGATCTCTTAGCACCCAAGAACTGCAGCCTTTCGAATCCTCCCTTGATATTAGGGAACAGCATCTGTGTGTGTGTGTGTGTTTGTGTGTGTGTGTGTGTGTGTCTACCAAGCAGATGCAAATAAAAAGTGACAGAAACACAGATCCTGAACTCATTGCTCATCTTTCATCATTTTGATCATTTTGATCTTTGATCTCTCTCTCTCACTCAGACAGCGATATATAGATTAAAGACCTGTCTCTCTCTCCACCCCAAGGCTAAGATCACACCAAAAATCTGTTTGATTTCATTTTTAAGTGTTTCATTTCTCTACTGTCATTTTCAATATTTTGAACTTTTCTTTGACTGTAATTTTATTATTAAAATATTTTAACTTTACTGAATGTATTGCCAGAAACTCCCAGTGGTTCTTTAAGTGCACTCTCTAGCAAACAGAGGTAAAATAAAACTATTAAGCACTTTCATGTTAAAAAAACTGTAACTTTATTTACACTGCTATTGAGTTCTGGATTCTGATTGGACAAATGTGGGTGTAATGATCCCACACTGACTGGAGTCAAGTGCAGATATATTTATTGTGACACAGCATGGTAAACGTGTACACAAAAACAGCTAAGATGTAAGTTCAAACATAAAGCACAGGGTGTGGTCAAACAAAGGGGATAAACAAAGAAAGACTATATCCCTCTATGAGTCCAGCACAAACGGAAGTCCAAAACGTGTACATGGATGTTGGGAAACACCACACTCTGGCGGGGCAAACTAGGAAGACAACAAAAGAACAAAACAAACTAAGTATAAGTTCAGGGCAAGGTGCTAGGAAAACACAAAAAATCTCGAGCTAAGAGATACTAACTTGAGCAATAGTCTTGGCAACGTGACAAACGGAAACGTGATGGCAGTTCCAAAGTTGATCCACGCTGGGGAGAATAAACACTGACCTTTTATTTCCCCAGCACGGCTTAAACAAGGTAATCAAAGATGGCCACCAGCAGGTATACCTCGAGACCTGCTCATGGGTGACTGCCCAGACTCTCTCACTTCTCTTAAACCATTTGTCTGCAGTGGGGCTCTCTGAGGGCGAGTTGTTCAGGGGTACAGACGTGGCTGATGACCTAGGGAGACTTCAAAGGGTGTTAGACCCGTAGCAGTGTGTTTAATGGAGTTTTGTGCTTACTCAACCCAGGCGAGGAAACGCACCCACTCCTGTAGTTGGTGCTGGCAGAAGAGCCTGAGGAACTTCAGAAGTTCATGATTTACTCTCTCTGCCTGTCCATTGGCTTGGGGATGGAAGCCAGAGGTCAAGCTCACAGGTCAAGTGAATGGAGGGTCTGTCTTTAGGGAGATCGGCCATGAGCTGCTCTTCTTGTTTGCCTCTAAGTCTTCGGCATGTGATGCAATTGAAGATTGTACTGCTTACAGCTCTTTCTCCTCCCATGATCCAAAATCCAGCAGCTCTAACCACCCCTTCAGCGAAATATCGACGCTGATGGTACACTTTCCCATGGAAGTGTCTGACTATTAGCTCAGTCACATGATGTCTTCTTGGCATAAGAAGAGGGTGTGTTTCGTCTAAAGACATCTGTGCTCTTGTTAGCCGACCCCCCACTCTAAGAAGTCCACAGCTTGATGAGTGGGCTTGATCTTTTTAGAGGCTCATGTTTCTCCAAACGTTCTAATTCATCAGCGAACATCTCTCTCTCTGAACAGTACGAATGACTATGACTTTGGTATGATGAAGCTGTTCTTCAAGATTCAGGCTGCATTTATGCCAGCCATGACAGATACTCTCTTGTTTGTCTTTGAAGCACTCTGCAATATGCCGCAACCTGGCAAAAGTTTTAAGCAAAATGTCCCAACTAGAAAATCTTTCAAATCTAGCACTTCCTAGTTTACCTTCTGACAGAGTGGTGGCACAGGTCACAACCTCTGGCTGCAGTTCAGGATCCACGTCGGGGTCGACTAGGCTGAAGGGCACCCCCTGTGTTTGGCTTGGTTGCAGGTCTGTGCGGAAAGCAGGCCCACTGAGCCATGTAGAGAGGGAGAGCTGTCCAGCGGGCAGTGCTCTTGTGGCATGATCAGCCGGATTCAGATGGGTGGGTAGAAAATGCCACTGGTGCGTCTGTGTGGCTTGCCTGATGCGTTCTACTCTGTTGTGTACATAGACATAAAAACGTCTCTTCTCATTAAAGATGTATCCTAGTACAATCTTTGAGTCTGTAAAAAACTTCACCTCATGTACATCAATGCTTAGCTCTTCTTGAACTAGCTCTGCTACTTCCACAGCCAGTACCGCGGCGCAGAGCTCCAGTCTTGGGATAGTGACGTCTGGTTTTGGAGCAAGTCTTGCCCTGCCGAAAAGGAAGCCCACTTCACTGTGACCGTCAGTGTGGGTAAGCTTCAAGTAAGCGACGGCACCCACTGCTTTGATGGATGCATCACAGAAAATCATTACCTCTTTCCTCTGTGTTGCAGACGAGGGAATCAAGGTGTACATCCTTGGAATGCTCAGCTGTTTTAAGTGCTTTAGAGAATCTTTCCATCTTTCCCACATATCCTGCTTTTCTCTTGGCAGCTGGTCATCCCAGTCACAGGCGTCCATAGAGATATCTCTCAGAATGGCACGACCTTCAGGCACCGCAACCAAGGGGGTTGAAAAGGCTGTTGATGACTGATAGCACTCCACGCTTTTTGTAAATGGCTTCTCACTAGTGGATACCTGGAACATGAACAGGTCTGTGGACAGGTCCCATCCTATTCCTAGGGTACGCTGCATAGATGGTGTACTTTGTCCGAGATCCAGGCCCTGTAGCCCGGTAGCCAGATCTCCATCTGGAAAGGCACTTGTGACAGTAGGACTATTGGATGAAATCTTGTGCAGGCGTATATTTGATTGTGCCAGCATTTCCTGCATTCTGCGCAGCACATTGATAGCCTCAGTCTCTGAAGAGAAGGATTTCAACCCAGAATCCACATAAAAGTGGTGTTCAATAAACACCCTTGCCTCGTTTCCATGTTCTTCCTCACCTTCCATGGCAGTTCTCTTTAGCCCATAAATGGCGACTGATGGTGATGGGCAATTTCCGAATACGTGCACTCTCATTCAAAACTCTGCTATGTCTCCATCCAGGTAATGGTTCTGAAACCACGAGAACCGAAGGTATCCCAATGTTCCTCTTTAACAACGAAGTTATAGAACATTTGCTCTACGTCCGCCATCACTGCATAAGGCTCATGTCTGAATCGGATAAGCACTCCGACCAGGGTGTTGTTGAGGTCCGGGCCCTTAAGCAGTACATCATTAAGGGATACATTGTTACATTGAGCGCTGGAGTAAAAGACTATCCTGATTTTCCCCGGCTTCTGCGGATGGTAAACACCGAAGCTAGGGAGATACCAGCATTCTTGATTGACACCGATGGGAGATGCGTATTCTGCATGGCTCTTGCTAAACAACTTCTCCATGAACTCCACATAATGATCTTTCATCTCTGTGTTTCTTTTCAGTGTCCGATGAAGAGACATAAGACGATGGACGGCATGACCTCTGTTGTTAGGTAAGCGTGGTCGAGTGGAACAAAAAGGGAGTGGAGCCACCCAATTGTTGGCCTCATTCTTGTGGAATTCCATGTTCATGATATCCAGAAACATTTGGTCTTCCGCAGAAAGTGCTAGCTTATCATCATCCACGGTTTGTTTGAAGATGAGTTTGCCTACATCCTCTTTAGTCTGTGTCCTTTCACAGAGGGGGCAGGTGTGGGGGGCAGGTGTGAACCTTTCCCTGACAGTAATTTTGCTCTCACAGGGGGTAAGAAAACTCGGTCGCCCATTTTCAAGTATGTTTGTCTTGAAAGAGCTTGCAGTGGGCTTATGAGTTCCTGCGAGGCAAACATCTCCTATGATTACCCACCCCAGATCAAGGCATTGAGCGTAAGGTGCTTCATGTGGGCCATTCACTTGCCTGCGTACCTTCTGTGCCCGAATGATATCTCTGCCTAGGAGGAGAAGAATCTCTGCAGAAGGATCCAGTGGGGGTATATGAGATGCAATGGACCTCAGATGAGGGTTATGAGCCGCAGCCTCAGGAGTAGGTATCTCTTTCCTATTATCAGGAACCTGGTTACATTCAATGAGCGATCACCTTTCCATCTATCCGTTTGATAATGAAGCCATTAACTCTTCTTCCACTGGTGTTTGATATGCCAGAGAATGTCTTCATTGTATATGGCAGAGATTCACTTTGTATGTCAAACATATCAAAAAAGGAAGAGATGCATTGCTCTGGTCATCTAACATTACGTACATTTCCTCCTTCTTTCAGGAAACTTGGATAAGCTTGGATAAACATAGACCAAGCAAATTTTCGAACATGACTTTCCCTGCAGCCCCTTTCCACATACCTTTGTGCAACTGGACGAGGTCTCGATGGAGCTTGGGCTGTCCCGCTCCCCTCCTTGACCCTCGGTAGATGTCTTCAGATCTTTCACGGGCGGTGGGCCGGCATGCAGCGCTGACACGTGACTGTTGCTGTTGCATTCTGAACAATGAATCACCGCTTTACAGTCTTTGGCCCTGTGCTCTCTAGATGTGCAACACCTGTAGCAGATTGAATGTTCTTTAAGTAAGCCTTTTCTCTCCTCCAATGTCTTCATTCTAAAGCCCCTACATTTTGCAAGTGAATGTGGCTTCTTATGAATGGGACATTGTTTATCTGGGTCAAGAGGTGTTGTATTAGCCTTCGAATCAGGCATGTCAATCTCTGTTTTGTTTGCTGTGATGGGTGTTCTAGTTTTTGTTTGCTTTTCTGTCTTTTCTGCTTTGTAGTGGGGTGTAATGCAGCCTTGTAATGTAAAGCTGGGGTCTGTTTTCATTTCAGCCTGACTGTTCACAAACTCAACAAAATAAGAAAATGGTGGATACATGGCATTATGTTCTTTCTTGTACCTTGTATCTTGCTTGATCCATGCCTCTTGAAGATTATTCAGAAGCTTTTCTACTATGGGGTTTATTCCTCTTGCTGCGTTAAGGAAACTAAGGCCTGGTAGATAACCCTCATTCTTTGCTGCTTGTAGCTCAAGAAGAAGGTCAGCAAGCTCTTGCAGTAGGTGGCTATCTTTGTAGAAGATCCTGGGGAAATTCTCCAGATGTTTGAACAGGGAGGCTTCAATGGCTTCGGATGAGCCATAATTCTTGTCGAAGACCTGTCTCTGGATTGTTTACATGGACTGCTCTAATCCTCATAGCATGTTGAAGCGACTCCCCATCAAGCCACTAAGTGAGTAGATTAAGCTCCTCGCTGGCTTTGAGATTCAGCCCTTCAATGCCATTACGAAACAATTTCTTAATTTTCCCCCTTCTTCCAAGAGATGAGGGGGTCATGAAGGCACAGCCAGTCAATCCCCAGGATAACTGGATGCTTGGGTGAGTCTATGAGCATGAGTAACTGTCTTTCTTCATAAAGAAGTCCTACTTGGACTGTGACTGCAGTGGTTTGCTGCCAGACTGAACCACTGCCAATGGGAGTGGCATCCACTGCACAGATCCAAAATGGGTTAACTAACTTCTCAGTGGGGATGGCGTGTGCCTTCACTGTGGCTCTGTCTATGAAGCTGGCAGCTGGCGAGTCGATGAGGGCTGTAAAGGACAGGACACCTGTTGGACAGATTATCTGAACCCGGAATGGTGAGATCTATGGGAGTCAAAGGAACAAAGCTATTCATCACGTGCACCAGGGAATGGCTATTAGGGTGCATGGAGTAGCAGTAGGCCTGGTAGAGCAGTCACAATGGCATGGCCATTTTCCCCTCAGTAGAAGCACAGGTGGTGGGCTGCCCTTTGTCTCTTCTCCTGGCTTGTCAGGTGAAGGGGTCCCAGGACCATGGGCTCTACCTCCTCCTTGGGCTTCTCTGGGGTCGGTTGGTTCATCAGGAGGTTGACCAGGGCGATGGACATCAAGATGAGTGTCTCCAGACTCATGTCCAAGTCATGGCACGCCAACTCCCTCTGGACCTCCGGATTGAGCCCTTAAGACGGGCTCATTCCAGCCATTCTCCACAGCGAGGATACAAATTCTAGGGCAAAGTCAGCAGCCCGGCAGCTGCCCTGAAAGACAGAAAGGAGACACTCCCCGGTGCTCAGAGACGGCCAACTTGATGGCAGTTACGAAGTTGATCCGCGCTGTGGAGAATAATCAAATATTATTAAATAATCAAAGATGGCCATCAGAAGGTATGCCTCATTGGTTAGGAGTTGTAGTTCTTGACTGTAGTCTTCCAACAGGGCATCAGGGGTGTCCTTTGGTGGCCACAGGCATGACAGTGGTCATTAATTTTAATTTTACCATGCTTGTCCTAATATGCTATTGTTTCCATAGTAACAGATCATTCACAGGAACCTGTACAGCAACCTGTATAACTCCATATAAATGAACTAAAATTACAGAACTTTTTATATACAGCCCTTTACTGTTTTATATAGAGTACAGAGTTTACCGTTCAGGAACAACCTCCTATAGATAGATGAAACACAGATCGACTTATAGGAGAATAACGAGAAGAGAAGATTATGGGAAAATGAAGGAACTGCTCATGATCCTAAGCAGACCACAACATCTTATGGCATGGGTGTGTATGGCTGCCAGTGGAACTGAATCTGTTGTATTTATTGATGATGTGACTGCAGGGCGGGCAACACGGTGGCTCGGTGGGTTATCACTGTCGCCTCACAGCAACAAGGTCCCTGGTTCGATCCCCGGGTGGGGCTCCCCGTGTCTGTGTGGGTTTACTCCGGGTATTTCGGTTTCCTCCCACAGTCCAAAGACATGCATGTTACGTTGATTGGTGTCTCTAAAGTGGCCCTAGTGTGTGTGTGAGTGTGTGCATGTGTGGCCCTACGATGGATTGGCGCCCTGTCTAGGGTTGTTCCTGCCTTGAGCCCTATACTGCCGGCTAGTGTGAGTGTGTGAGTGTGTGCATGTGTGTCCTATGATGGATTGGCGCCCTGTCTAGGGTTGTTCCTGCCTTGCGCCCTATGCTGCCGGCTAGGCACCGGCTCCCCCGTGACCCTGAAAAGGAATAAGTGGTTAAGAAAATGAATGAATGAATGAATGACTGCAGGGCATATTATCTGCTCACACTCAGACCAGTGCTTCAGCATTCACTGATGGAGCTTCACAGTGCAGAGACAAAGTAACCCAAAACTTATCTTAAGGTGGACTGCTTATCTTAAGGTGGACTTATCTTAAGGTGGACCTGTGGAGCTTTACCAGGGAAGATGTCCATACGTTCCAGAATTCAGGCAGTCATTGATGGAACATGATTAACAGCCAAGTATTAGAAATGATAAATACATTTATGTTTGTGTGAGTTTGAAAACTGTGCTATAATTGCTATATCTTCACCCTATTTGGATTTGTAATATTTATAGACCTAACTGTAAGTGAGAACAGGAAGTAATTTGTTTCACCAACATTCCAAAACATTAAATGGAACTGCAAATGACATGTGCTTCTTTAATAAATAAAATAATTCAAAGGCAGATTATTGTGGTGTACATCTCCTATATCCTATATTAACTTTGGGTTGTTAACAGTAGCTCATGCCCTGCTCTGCACAATATGTCTGTGGACCTGCAACAAAACAAATCAGATTTGATTGGTGATAAGAGTTTTTCACTTCTGATCCACGTGCCATGCTTCAAAAGTCCCAACTTCATCCTCTCCTTTTCTTAATGCCTACTGATTTATCTACAGCAAGAGTGTGTGTGTGTGTGTGTGTGTGTGTGTGTGGTAGCACTTGGCTTAATGGAATCCTACACAGACATGGTTTTATTGCCCTTTACCTCTTTAGCATCACTAATTGCCAATGCAGTAATCAGTTAAAAAGCTCCATCTCAGTCCCTTTCAGTGTAATGCATACCTCACACACACACCAACACACACACACAATGTTGCAGAGTTGTTAATGCACTCCACACACTGACCTCCTGCTGTTAGAGAAGCATTCATTAACCACTTCACTAAATAAAACACAGGATAAGCTTAGCCTCGCTAATGAACTCTAACAGCACGGACATTTTATCCACGTTGATTTTATTGGAAAACTCATAATTTACAGACATCCAACCAAATCAGAGAGCACTGAAGCGTGTTAGATTGTGTGTTTGTTTATTTTTGTGTGGGAGGTTAAAGGTCACTGCCTTGGAAATGAGGATTAATTTTCACTCAGAACCACAGAGTGTAAAACATACAGGACAAGATCTAACTACTTCCTGAATAAAGCTGCTAAGGCAGTCCTTCTCAAATAGTGGGGCTGGCCCCCCTAGGGGGGCGCAGTGCGGTGCCTGGGGGGGCGCATGTGA
>JAOVYV010161857.1:0-10445 GCA_025674545.1 Hassar affinis
ACAGACGTGGATAGTGGCCTGTTTCCGGCTGCCACCAAAGTGAAACGGCTGGATCTCGCGATTTAGTTTGCAACCATCATTTTCCGAGAAATCAATATGAACACACGGTTCATCTCTAAGCAGATGTAGTAGGAAGCAGCATTGCCGCCTCAATCGACTCTTTGCTCCGCCCAGTCATTAAGTAGGAAATTGGTAGCGGGACTTTATAAATAACTCATGGTGGTTCAGGTCAGCAACTGCATTGGTTCCAGGCTAGCATTATTTCCCTCCGTCTGTTTCACTACAGACACCTGGGCTAGCATTGTTTTCCCTCTGTCTGTTTCACTATGGACACCTGGACCTTTTTCCGCTAAAAGTACAGGTATGTTTGGTTTCTTTGGGTTCAGCCTGAGTACTTAGACCTTGTTTACATCCTAGTTGCGGTGGCGTGCAGCTGGTAATGGTCGGATTGTTTTATTGATTCCACCCCTTACATTGGCGTACTAGACTGTTCAGGTAGGCAGTTTACTGTTTATCAAACATTGATAAATTACTAAGGTGTTGTTAGCAAACATAACATCTGTTATTGGTTTTAGCATCTCGATGCAGTATCGTTCCGGTTGGCTTTCAGGCATTTCATACTGACCATTGCTCGGTAGGTTCGCTATTTTTTTAACATATAGTATTTCTATGGCAACATTTAATCACTGTACTAACTCTGGGAGCTATACGGGTGTTCGGAGTCATATGTGGCATTGCAAGAGGCATTTTTCTCCCGGAAACAGCAGGAGGGAGAGACTCTGCAGGAATTTTCTTTGGCGTTAATGAGCTTGATGTGTAAGGTCAAGCAGTCTGCTCCTGATGCAGTTCCAAATGCTAAGGTCCTCCTGCGGGATCAATTTACTGAACATGTCTCGGACGGGGCTCTGCGTCGAGAGCTTAAGCAGCTGGTGAGGAGACAGCCATTCTTAACCTTGCTGGAGGTACGAGCAGAGGTCATTTCGATGGGTGCGGGAGGGGTTGCCAGGGGGCGCTAGGGAACGTAGTTATTCACTCCCTTCTACCCATGGTATTCAGTATGGTGTCCAAGGTGGTCCTTGTTGTGGCCAGCCGAGCGCCGGATTCGGAACTCGGGGAGCTGAAGGCGATCTTGAAAAAACAGCAAGAGCAGTTAAGTCAATTAACTCAGAGTGTCATGCCGATGCAAAGGGGTCCCCAGTCCCGTCGCCCTTACTGTAATTCAATAATGATTTGCCGCCGGTGCAGCCTGGGCACTTTGCACAGGAATGTCATGGAGAGTATGTTCCTCCCCCAGTCTCTTGTTTCAGCTGTCCAGTCATCTAATGACTGCCAGCAGCTCCCTGCTGAATCAGTGGGAAACTAGCTCCCTCTGAACTGCAGAGCCAAAGTTCTGGAGGGGGAGCACTTGGCTCAGAATCTGGTGTTAGGCCGGGTATAATGTCCAACTTGATGTCCTCATGCCCTCATTTAGATGTACATATTGGAGGGGTTTGTGTACCATGTTTGATAGACACTGGGTCCATGGTGTCCACAATTACAGAGTCTTTTTTCCATGAGCAGTTTGAGCCACTGGGGTGGAATAGCCTCCAGCCATGCCATTGGTTGCAGCTACGGGCTGCTAATGGGCTGGCTATTCCTTATATTGGCTACATAGAGTTAGCGGTTGAGCTTTGTGGTAAGCTAATGCCTAAATGTGGGGTCTTGGTCTTTAAAGATCCCCCAGGTATGTTGAGTTCCAAGGTCCCAGGTGTGCTGGGAATGAATGTCCTTCGCAGATGCTACGGGGAACTTTTTACACAATTTGGTAGGTCGCTGTTTGACATGCCACCACTTTCCAAGGGCACTTTTGCATGCATTTCAGCATTGCCATCAAGCTGAGTCCAGGCCCAGTTTTGGTCGGGCGAGAGTAAGAGGTAGGCGAGCTTTGCGCGTTTCTGGGGTTACTATGACATTGGTTCCGTCCACCTGTTCTGCTCACTATGCTAGCGGTTTTGTGTTGTTTGAACCCTCAGACTCTGGCTTGCCTCCAGGGCTGCTGGTGTCACCATCTTTAGTTAAAGTGGTTTATGGTACAGTAACTATCCCAGTGGTTAATGTAGGGACAACTGATGTTTTACTTTATCCACGTACACCTTTGGGTACATTACAATCTGTTCATGTTGTTAGCTTGCCTTCTGGAGTGAAGGAAGTTCGGCCAGTTATCGCTATGGTGGCAGCTCAAGTGGCTCAGGTCAGTAAGTCTGCTGTTCAGGAGCAGATTGAGGCTATCGAATTGCCCCTGTTAGCTAGTGCAGAGCAGGAGCAGGCTCGGGAATTGCTTAGGAAACACCATGCTGTGTTTTCTACCCATGATGGGGATTTGGGCTGCACCAGCTTGCTGTCCCACGATATTCCCTTGCTGGATGAGGTACTGGTGAGGCAGAGGTATCATCGTATTCCACCTTCCGACTATGAGATGGTTAAATCTCACATTAACCAACTCCTGGAGTCGCAGGTTATAAGGGAAAGTTGCAGCCCATATGCCCCCCCCATCGTTTTGGTCAGGAAGAAAGATGGCACCTTGCGGTTGTGCATTGATTACCGTCAGCTGAATTCTAAGACCAGAAAGGATGCTTTTCCCCTTCCCCGCATTGAGGAGTCGCTGGATGCCTTGACAGGGGCCAGCTGGTTTTCCACGTTAGATCTGGCCAGCGGGTACAACCAGGTCCCAGTCATAGAGACAGATAAACCTGAAACTGCCTTCTGCACTCCATTTGGGCTGTTTGAGTGGAATCGCATGCCATTTGGGCTCTGTAATGCTCCCTCAACATTCCAGCGACTTATGCAGTGGTTGTTTGGTGACCAGCAGTGTCAGTCCTTGCTGTTGTACCTGGATGACATTGTGGTATTTTCCACTTCGGTGCCACAGCATCTAGAAAGGTTGGAGCTGGTGTTGAGTCGATTGCATGGTGAAGGCCTTAAGGCTAAACTGAGTAAGTGTACCTTTTTCCAGAGAAAGGTCAACTACCTGGGTCATATTGTGTCTGATCAAGGTGTTGCCACTGATCCAAGTAAGATTGAGGCAGTCACCCAATGGCGTTGCCCTAGTAATGTCACCAACTTATGATCATTTCTCGGGTTCGCCAGTTACTATCAGCGGTTTGTAGAGGGGTTTGCCAAGTTGGCTGCCCCTCTACATAAATTGGTGGCTGAACACACCGGTTCTAAGGGGAAGCCCCTTAAGAAGAGGAACATAGATCAACCCTTTGCCAGTGCTTGGACTGAGACTTGTCAGGCAAGCTTTGAGGCCTTGAAAAGCAAACTGGTGGCTTCTCCTTTGCTCGCTTATGCAGATTTCTCCCTGACTTTTATATTGGAGGTGGATGCCAGCTATGGGGGGCTAGGGGCAGTCCTTTCCCAGGAACAGGGAGGTAAGGTGCGTCCCATTGCTTTTTGCCAGTCGCGGTCTTTGGCCCACTGAGCGCAATATGACTAACTATAGTTCTATGAAGTTGGAATTTGTAGCGCTGAAGTGGGCTGTGACTGAGAAATTTCGGGAGTATCTATGGGGAAACAAGTGTGTAGTGTACACAGATAATAACCCTCTCAGTCATCTGTCTTCAGCTAAGCTGGGAGCTACTGAGCAGCGCTGGGCAGCCCAACTTGCATCCTTTGATCTTGAGCTCTGGTATCGGTCAGGGAGGAGCAACCGGAATGCTGACGGCCTTTCATGGCAAAATCCAATGGATCCTGCTGTGGAAAGTCTGCTTCCTGCTACTACCATCCCAGCCTCCCTGAAGCAGGCCAGAACTTCGCACCCCATTACGTGGGTGACTCAGGACCTTGTATCGGCCCTCCCAAGTTACACTCTTGCAGACATGTGTGCACTGCAACAGGCAGATCCGGTGGTGAACAAGGTCCTGCCTTTCTGGAGGAGGCAAGTTCGGCCAAGTTCAGAGGAACGTCGCCAGCTTCCTAAGGAGGCTTTGACGTTACTGGGCCAGTGGAGCCGGTTGATGGAGCAGGATGGGGTGCTCCATCGACGAGTGTTCCGGCAGGATGGGGGTGAAGAGGTACTCCAGTTGGTACTCCCCACCGCTCTGCGTTCAGAGATACTGGAGCAAGTCCACCAACAGCATGGGCATCAAGGTATTGAGCGGACAACAGAACTGCTCAGGTTGTGCTGTTATTGGCCTGGCATGTTCCGGGATGTGGTTAGTTGGTGCCAGCAGTGTGAGAGATGCCAGCTGGCTAAGGACACTCACCCAACTATACATAGCTTTATGGGCCATCAGCTGGCTGCCAAGCCAAATGAAATTTTGGCCATTGATTTTACTGTGTTGGAGCCCTCTGTGTCAGGTCATGAGAATATCTTGGTCATGACCGATGTGTTCACAAAGTACACTGTGGCAGTACCAACTAAGGATCAGCAGGCTCCAACAGTAGCCAGGGTCCTTGTGGGAGAATGGTTTTGTAAGTTTGGGGTACCAGGTCGGATTCACTCTGACCAAGGAAGAAGTTTTGAATCCGTACTTATTCAGCAGTTGTGTTGTTTGTACGGAGTCCAGAAATCTCGCACAACACCATACCATCCGGCGGGCAATGGCCAATGCGAGCGTTTTAACCGTACACTCCACAACTTGTTGCATACTCTCCCAGTGTCCATAAAACAGGAATGGGCATCATGCTTACCGCAGGTCCTGTTTTGGTACAATAGTACTCCTCTGTGTAACCGGTGAGTCACCACATTTTCTGATGTTCGGTCAAGAGCCACGACTCCCCATTGATTTTTTGCTTGGCAGAGTAGCTGAGCCAACAGTCGGGAGTGTGCATCAATGGGTCTTGGAACATCAGACTCGTTTGCAAGTGGCTTTTGAGGGGGTGCGTGACAGGTTGCAGGTAGCAGCTGATAGTCGTAAGGCCCGACATGACATGCATGTCAATGGTGTACCACTGAAAGAGGGTCAACAAGTCTACCTCCGGGACTTGACAGTGAGGGGTAGGCATAAGATCCATGACCTGTGGAGCCCAGTGGTGTATCAAGTGACTTGGGCACCACCAGTGGGTGGTTCAGCTTATGCCATAGCACCAGTAGGAGATTTACAGCACGTCAGACATGTTCATCGGACACTGCTTAAGGCCCGGGTTGAGGGGCCACTTCCAGTGGATGGCTTGTCTAACCATCCATCTGGTCCTTCTGCTTCACCATTAAGCAGTGACGACTCCGATAGTGAGGATTTGTTGGCTCTGGTTCCTAAACAACGGCCAGTTCTTCAGACAGCATTGATGGACCCTGGCCTAAATGTTCCAGATGAGAGTAGTTTTGGGATCCCTGCCGAGTAAGATCCAGTGGGAGGTCTTGCTATTTCATTGATGGGTGGCTCACAGCCGGTCACAGTTAGTCAGGGGAGTTTGCATAGGACGACTCGAATAGGAGCCGGCAAACATTCAAATCCTTCCACGTGCAGTTGGGGAAATGACGGACAATGGGACTTCCTCCCTGGCCCTATAGATGAGTTTCTGGTGGTCAGGTGTTGATCTAAGCACTGTGGGGGTCCATTGTTGGTTGTCGGGGCGACGACTTAAAATTGGGGGGGTATATTGTAGTAGGAAGCAGTGTTGCCGCCTCAATCGACTCTTTGCTCCGCCCAGTCATTAAGTAGGAAATTGGTAGCGGGACTTTATAAATAACTCATGGTGGTTCAGGTCAGCAACTGCATTGGTTCCAGGCTAGCATTATTTCCCTCCGTCTGTTTCACTACAGACACCTGGGCTAGCATTGTTTTCCCTCTGTCTGTTTCACTATGGACACCTGGACCTTTTTCCGCTAAAAGTACAGGTATGTTTGGTTTCTTTGGGTTCAGCCTGAGTACTTAGACCTTGTTTACATCCTAGTTGCGGTGGCGTGCAGCTGGTAATGGTCGGATTGTTTTATTGATTCCACCCCTTACATTGGCATATTAGACTGTTCAGGTAGGCAGTTTACTGTTTATCAAACATTGATAAATTACTAAGGTGTTGTTAGCAAACATAACATCTGTTATTGGTTTTAGCATCTCGATGCAGTATCGTTCCGGTTGGCTTTCAGGCATTTCATACTGACCATTGCTCGGTAGGTTCGCTATTTTTTTAACATATAGTATTTCTATGGCAACATTTAATCACTGTACTAACTCTGGACTCTTTTTAGGGTCTGTGTGATCTTTTAGTGTCGTTGCTGTTCTGTTTCTGCTGTGTGTGCATGTACGTGGCCACTCCGACTTCTAGCGGCGTGGCTATGTTGCTCTTCCTGCTTGCTGCTGCTGCTGGATAGCTGTGTAGCGCTAACAGTGATTTTCATGCTAACCTGCTTGGCTTCTATGCTTATGCCTGTCGCTATATGTGCATGAGTGTGTGGTATGTGTCTTAGGTGTCTGGGTGTGTGTATCGTGCTTTTATTTCTTATTTGTTTTGTCATTTTGGGATTTGGTTTATTTTGTGTTTTGTTTTAAACTGTTATTGTATGTGTTTGAGTGTTGCTAACTGGCTATTAACAGCTGCGGTGCTGGAGTTGGGTCTACCCCCCTTAGTGGTGGTTTCCCTTTATTTTGGGTGTGTTTGCTGTTTTTTTTTATTGTATTTTGCTTTGTAGTGTGACACCATTTGCTTGAGTAACATAAAAAGGGCAGTACCTAAGGAACTGTCAATAGGAGACTGCATGGTGTTTCAGGGCAGTTGTATTGTAGTTGGAGTGGAGCTCTTTAAGAGAATAAAGAAGTACTCTCCTTTGGTGTTTAATTTTATTTTTTGTAACTGTTTTGTAACTGTTGGTTATTCTTATCTCTACAGAGAAAGCTGACAACCCTCTCCTTTTTCTCCTCTGCAATTTTCTTTTTGTCTCCCTTCTTGTTTCTCACACTTACTTTTGTTCCTTTCTTTGCTTTGAGTTTATCAACTTTCCGTTGTAGCTTTTTTGACTTCATTCTTTCACTCTTAAGTTTCCTTCCCCTTTCCTTCCCTTTCCTTCAGCACTGCTCTATGTTTGCTGGTACTTTTCTGCACTGGCGTCACAGGAGTTGAGGATGCCTGTGGTCTCTCTAAACTTGGCTCCACATACACTACATGCTCTGGATGGCCATTAACCTGCTCATCTCCTGTCGAATTCAGTGATGGAGGTGTAAGGTTCAAAGCTTCAGCAAGCACCCTTTTCTTCTCTCTATACTGCCTCTGATACTGCTTCCACTTTTCCCTCATCTGCACCTGTTTTTCCCTTGGCAGATCTGTGATTGGGATGATTGTGATCTTTCCCTGCCTCTTTCCCCTTTGATAGCTAAGAGTAAAGAAGATGACTAAAACTGTTAATCTTATGTCCAGGGCCAAATCTCACTAAAACTACCCTTTTAGGAGATCTACACTGATTTTACTTTGTCATGAAGCAATGGCGTGTGTGTGTGAGGGTGTAGGTAGTGTACCTTTGCCTTCTTTTAGCCAGGTAATTTGATCTTGCAGCAGGATCCGCATTAACCCGCACTCTGTGGCGAGCCACTTTTTCTTTACTTGTAAGAGGCATCTATTAAAATAGGAGAGAGTTTGTTGTTTGCACAAGTTATTACCTAGATACTTCTTGCTTATGTGCACTATCCTAAATAAATTTTTAAGTTCTTTTTAGGCTACATTTCAAGCTGCATATTATGGTATATTATACTTAAAAATTATTAAATATAAATAATTAAATACATTAAATACAATATAATAATAATAAATTACAAAAGTAGAAATATTGTCCATAAATTGATTATATTTGTCTCATAAAGGAAATGGTGCAATGGTGTAACCCGGTTACTCCACTGGACATTTTAAATTGAAACCAAATTTTGCAGGCATTTTTGTGGACGACTATGTAAACACTTGACCTTGGTTTGAAGATTTCAAACGGTTTTTCATATTAACTTGAATATTTCATAATGGTTTATGTTTACTAACATTTTACTGAGGTCATACCATTTGACATGTATTCTAATCATACCTGACCATGACCTGAAACTGCTTTATTTTGTCAAATTTTACAGAGTGTTACTAACCTTGACTTCTGACAGTTGGGGTCTTCAGGGGTCCTTCTGTTTGACATCACATCCTGTCACATGATCTTCTGGCTCAAAATGTTCAAAATGGCTCCAAAAAGGGTGGTTACACCAGTAGACATACCAGAAGTTTGACTTGGCAGACATGATTCCCCATGTTAATAGAAATATTCAGAACTACGATGTTTCTCTATTATTATTTGTTATTAAAAAAATACTTGTTTAAGATTATGCCAATGTATTTCAGAGGCTATTTAGAATGCTATTACATATTGTTTCATCAACTTATATTACTGGTGCTGCATTTTTCTGGTTACACCATTTAGACAATTTTGCCCTTATTTGCTCAATATCTCAAAACATAATAAAATCAGGCATTTCAAGATAGAGGACCAAAGAAAAAGATATTTCAAAGTAAATTATAGCTTTATTTTGAAATTATCACATTTTTAAAGTTATTCAAACTTCAGAGATAGGAAAAAATTAGCGGCATGTCTTTTACCCCCCGTTTACATGCTGAAAAATACTGACTGAAGTCTCTTACATAGCTACTTTGTTTAAATGCAGACTGTCTAGAATCACCTTTAAAGTCACCTCGGGCTCTGTATTCACACTCAGGATGTACCAAAACATACTCATCTGCCAACTTGGCAGCTTCCATAACAGATTTCACCTTGTGCTCATTTATGTAGGTAGCTATATGACTAGGAACAGAGTTTTTCAATTGCTCCATTAAAACTAGATCACACAGCTCCTCATAAGTATGAACTTCAAGTGAAGAACACCAACTATTAAAGTGAGTAGTAATCTCTCTAGCAAACTCCATATAAGTCTGCTTACCAGACCGCCCCCAAGTCCTAAATTTTAAATGATAAGCTTCAGGGACTAATTCATAGGCTTTCAACACAGCCATTTTAACAGATCTATAAACTCTTTCAGCTACTGTGAGTGCAGAACAAGCTTCCTGGGCTCTTCCAGTCATTGTACATTGGAGTAACAACGTGCATTCTGCATCAGACCAACCCCTACATTCAGCAACATGCTCAAACAGTGAAAAAAGTGTCTAGATCGCGTTCAGAAAACCGAGGAACTAACTTCAAATTACTGATTCTGATAGCCTACAAACCGGATTCTTTAAATCGATGAGCCCCCACTTGTCACAGCCTGGCTCATAGACTGGACAAAGGAGGGAGAGCACACGAGGAGTTGCAGAGTAACAAAGAATAATTTATTAAACCAAGCATAAAATATTAAACAAAGGTGTAGATCTACAAACTAAGGAAAACCAAAATAACATAAACAGACAAAAGCCCTAGCCAGCATCTGGCCTGCAATCAGCAGGCACTAAACGGAGAGCCAGCATCGGGATTGAGAAAAAGGAGCAACCGCCCAAAGAACACTAATTGCTCCAGGAATTTAAAGGATTGGCTTGCACCGGGCCCTTGGTGTAGACCAATCAGCAGCCAGCTTCACTTCCTCTCCAACTCTGCCTGAAACCCAAAACAAGAAAGAGAGAGACACCTGGAACTCTGCACCCCCATGAGGGAGTAGCGACCCTAGAACCCCACTGGGGCCGTGACATAGCAAAGTAAAAGGAGGTGATCCTCACTACCACAGAAAGAACATTTGCTACTTCTAAAGGGGTTGATACGGTGGCCGACAAGTGCAAAACAAATTTACATTTATGTACGACAAAATAACAAAACCCGAAAACACATTTACAAACTCGGAAAACACATTTACAAAGTCCGAAAACACATTTACAAAGTCTGAAAACACATTTACAAACTCAGGAAACACATTTGCAAAGTCCGAACACACATTTACAAAGTCTGAAAACACATTTACAAACTCCAGTCAGACGGAAAGGGTAGGTCCCTTACACCGAAAGTGACGATTGCTGATTAATGTCAATCAAACTTTTTCGCATGGAATGAAGTGTGGCGTGACAGAAACTCTACAAAATGTTTTGTCCATTTTGTGGAAATCATTTTAGCCAATTGGCCGGCTTTTGTTGGACAAAACATTTTGTAGAGTTACCTTCATGCCTAGGGTTGCCACGGGTTTCCCGTAAAATACGGAATTGTCCCATATTTGCCAGTTAAATGTTGCGTCCCGTATTGAACCGATACGGTACTCGATTTGTTCCGTATTTTCAAAAGTGTCCAATACTCAGAGATACAAACGTGAATGGGAAGAGGCACATTCATGGCTGAATAGCGTCATTGGGGATGAATTTAAGGCAAATTGTAAGGTTTGTCAGAGAGTATTTTCAGTGTCGCACATCGGGCTGTCTGATATCAGGCAGCATGGATCAGGAGAGCAACATGGCCAACATGTAAAAGCTGAGAAAAGCCAGGCATCAGTGAAGCAGTTCTTCATACCACAGTCATCAGACACTGATAT
>JAOVYV010161892.1:0-10439 GCA_025674545.1 Hassar affinis
TTGCGAGTAGATGTTAGGATTCTAGCTGCAGCATTCTGAATCAATTGTAGTGGGTGTATTGTCTTGTTAGGAAGACCGTAGAGTAGTGAGTTGCAATAGTCGAGCTGAGAAGTAGCAAAAGCATGGACCAGAACCTCTGTAGTCTGAGGTGTGAGCATGAATCATAGGACAACTAGGGTAAGTTGAACTCCGTATACCATTTTTAATTAATTTCTATTTCCTTTCTTTAATTGTATTCTTTTATTACAGATTGAAAAAGCTATTACATTTTGTTGAAGGCTATATCTTCATGGGCCTTCCTGTTTCTTGTGACTGGTATGTTATTTTTATTTTTCTGTACTGCTTAAATATTTGCCGCATGATTATTGAACAAAAGACTCATACATCAATGTAATTTCAGCACAGATCTACATATTGAAGAGCTATACCACAGTCCTTAAAAAAACGGCGAGGATTTGAACAACGGTCAAAGCCTTACCATCATCACCCCGCTGCTTTCCCAGAGACAAGTAACATTTTTAGAGTTACATTCATTTGTTGTTTAAATTGTACTGTGATCAATTAGAATGGCTCAGAATTATTCCAGCAACGTTTCAGTTAGAAATGATTCATCTCAAGATGCATACCAGCGCACGTCGTACACACCCCTGAATCCTCATCTAGCTGATGCTATTAACTGTTTAAACAAAAGCATGGCACCTCAAATAGATACCTCCAATGAAAGCTTGGCACCTCAAATAGACACCTCAAACGAAAGCTTAACACCTCAAACATCAGCTGAAGTTCTTAATCAGTACTCTGAAGCAGACATCTTTTTTGAACTTAATCAATGTCTATCAGGATTAAATAATGCTGATCATGATGTTTCTACACAAATTAATCCTGATTTAATAGCTGTGATCAATCAATTAAATGAAAGTTTGGCATCTCAAATAGACATCTCCAACGAAAGCTTAACACCTCAATCATCAGCTGAAGTTGTTAATCAGTGCTCTGAAACAGACATCTTTTTCAAGCTTAATCAAAGCCTATCAAGATTAATTAACGCTGTAACCGATCAAGACGATTCTGTACACATTAATCTGGACTTAATAACAGCTATCACTCAGTTAAATGAAACTTAAGCTTTACCAACCGCTAATTTTATAGAAGATGTACATGTCAATAATGCTCCTCAAAACCCTCCATTGCAAGAATTGCGTTATAATCTAACTTAATGAATTCATCACTTTTCACAACAGTGAACAAATAATGAAATGGAAATTGATTTACCTCTTAACATAACGTCCCAAATGAAAGAGAAATAGACCTATTTTTGTATGGTAATGAACAGGTCGGCAAAGGGGTTGATATCAAAATTATTTCTGATGATGAGATAGAACAGGTAGGCAATGGGGTTGATGTCAATATTATTTCTGATGATGAGATAGAACAGGTAGGCAATGGGGTTGATGTTGATATTATTTCTGATGATGAGATAGAACAGGTAGGCAATGGGATAGATGATGACATAAGAATAATTCACTGAGATAGATTCAATAATACAGAGGTCAGACAAAGAGTACATTTTTCAGCCGTAGGTAACGTCGATAGATTTGAGGAATTTTATAATTGTGTACTGACTATTCTAGATGCAATGGTGAATGAGGCAAATAACCATATACAACCTAAGAACTTTGTCACAGTAGAAATTCGTGGTGACACGCTTCTCATCACACGTCTCATCACAAATTCATTCAGCCTTTGAAACTGGAAAAACCTAGCATGAAGTATACAGTATGTTCTACGATTTTTAAGTTAGGCAGGAAGCAGGAAAGCATGTGGCCAACTTTATGTGTTGTATTGACTTTCAAGGGAGAGAATGGGTGAGCGAGGGGGAGGGGTGTGTTTCAGCATTTTTTTTAAGAAATACTGTGAAAGAAAATGCAAAGGTTTTACATTCATTGCGTATAACACTAGAGGTTACGATTCCTACTTTCTGTTAAACAATCTGGTAAAAGATCTCTGTTTTATCACAAGGCAGTAAAATTCTTCATTTCATTGAGGCCTTCAACCAGACTTACATAAACAGCTTGTCTTTCCTACCTATGAAACTTAGTAACATTCCTAAAGCCATGGGGATAGCAGAGCAAAAGAAAGGTTACTTTCCCCATTTCTGGAACACGACAGAAAACCAGAATTATGTAGCACAGTATCCTGAACCTCCTTTTGAAAATCCTGAAAGTTTTATGACGTGGACATGTTACGTGCCGGTCTAGCACTAGAGTGCTTGTTATGTTTTTGTCTGCTCTGTGTGTGGTTGTGTGTGTATGTGTGTTTTCCCTGTGTTTGCAGGTTTGTGGTCCACCTGACCTTAATGGGCGGAGCAATGGGCTATAAAAACCTGCAGACACCACCAAGATGGTGGCCAGAGCTCACCCAGGAAGTGAGGCCTGTTGTGTGTGCTGCTGGTTCCCCTGCTGCTGCCTCCACTGTTGCCATGTACTCAGGAGCTTTGTCTTGTCCTTTGCTGTATTTGATCCTTGACTATGTTTTGCCACAAATGTAATTGGTTTGTATACTTTGTCCAAACCAACACTAACTAGAGGAGTCCAACAGGTAAAGTTAAGGCGCCTTATACATTTACATCACGTAGCTGTCTGTGTGTATAGACACATCAGGTTAGCTGGCATTAGATTAAGTAGTTAGGTTTTGCTTTCCTTGTTCTTTTGTAGACTGATATAGCTTAGATTAAGGTTATGTTTTGTTTCTTTCTTTTCTTTGGCACTGTTGTTGTTGGCTCCTCTGAGGCCTTAAAACATATAGGCCATGGGTGCATTTTGTTAATGCTGGATACTTGAATCTAAAATAAATAATCACTGATTTATTGTCCAATCCTGGTCTGGTCTGGTCTCCTCACTTCTCTTGTGTTCCCTCTGTGTTGCAATCATTTTAAAATGAGCCAACTTAGATTGTAACAGGACAATATGATGTCAAAAGAGAGGGAAGATTTTTTTAAATGGTACAGCACGGTTACAGGTCATGTCTTTGATAATGAGTGTGACTATGTACAAACAGTGAGTGGGAAACACGTGCATAAACAGTGACCAACCAAAGGAAAAAAAAAACACTTGAACTAGGCAGAACAAAACATGGACAAGAAAAGTATTTACAAAGTCTTTAGCAAGAAACTTAGCTTGAGCAAGAGTCCTTGAGCAGATGCAAGAGTCCGAGAGAATGAACAGAAATGTTGATCTGTGCTGGGGGAGGCTCAAACAGTCTCTTTTATTCTTCCCCAGCGTAGGGTTTGGCAAAATCAAACATGACTGCACCCAGACCCAGTCCCCTGGCTGGTAGACTGGCATGGTTCCACACCTCATATCTGCTGCCCTCTTCATCTGTGATGTGGTGTTGGAGGGTGACAGGTGTTGGAGGGTGACTGGCATTCCATGGGTAAAGAGGCAGCTGGTGGCCCAGAGTGACCTCAAATGACATGAGTACTTAATGGAATTTTGGGCATACTCTGCCCAGGGGAGGTAGAAGAGAGGTCCACTCTTGGGGCTGATGGGCATTCTTGGGTTTTTGAAAGGTGCCATGAAATAAAATGTATTATTATTATATTATTATTATTGATGCTGGTAGTAGAATCTGATGGAGAATCTTCACCAGTTCCTGGTTCACTCGCTCTGTCTGGCCGTTGGCCTGGGGATGAATACCAGAGGTGAGTCTGACTGTGATACCAAGCCTTTCTAAAAAGGCCATCCAGGCACAGGAGGTGAATTGCAGGCCTCTGTCACTGACTGTGTCCTCAGGTAGCTCGTAATACCCGAACACCTCTTGACAGAGAATTTCAGCTGTTTCCATGGCAGTGGGCAGACCTGGTAAGGGAATAAACACATTTAGACAACTGATCAACAATTACCAAATAGCAGTCTTGCCTTGTGACTGAAGGAGCTCTGTGAGGAAATCTATTGAAAGGTGTGACCACGGTCTCCCTGGTATGGGCAGAGGCCACAGCTTCCTGCTGGTAGAGTACATGGAACTTTGGCTTGGGTGCAGACAGAGCATGCGGAGATGAGTCTCTGCACATCCTGTTTCACGTGGGGCCACCAGTACTTTGTCTGCAGAAGCTCACCTGTACACCATGTTCCCGGATGTTCCGTGCCCAGAGAGGTGTGAGCCCAGGTAATGAGCGGACTATGAAGAGCAGCAGGGATGAACAATCTGCCGGGAGGACTTGGCATGCTACCTCTGGCTGGCTGCTGTTGCTGAATCTGCTGGTTGCGTTCCTACACGATGGCTTGGATGATCTTAGATTCTGGGACAATGGCTTCCAGATCCATGGCTTCCATCTTGGAAGAATATAGCCCACCTGGCTTGGCATGAGTTTAATTTATTGGCCAGCTTGTTATATTATATTATATTATATTCAATGTTCAAATAGTCAGTAAATATCATGACTAGATGTTGGGCCCCTTCTAGCCAGTGGCTCCATTCTTTGAGGGCCAGCTTGATGGCTAACAGCTCCCGGTCTCCCATGTCATAATTGTATTTGGAGGGGGAGAACTTACTGGAGAAGTGGCTGGCTGGCTCTGCCTTTGCAAGAGGATGGCACTGGCTCCCTGGCTAGAGGTGTCCACTTCGACTATGAAAGGAAGGCCGGGGTCAGTCTGACACAGGATGGGGGCATTATGAGACGAAGTCCTTCTTGAGGCGATGGAAGGCTTGGTCATTCTCAGGGTTCCATATGAGGCTCTTGGGCCCCTTCTTCAATAGATTGGTGAGGGGTGCTGCTTGGAGGCTGAAGTTACATATGAACCTCTGGTAAAAATTGGTGAAGCCCAGGAAACTCCATAGCTCCCTCACTGTGTTGGGGCATTTCCAGCTAGTTTCCAACTTCTGGTGTTTTTTTGCTTGTATATATTATACTTACGTACATACTTTTTTATTAGCATTTTGCTTAAGTACATTTTTGTAATTTCTCTTGCTCAAACAGGTGTAAGTTCATCTGTAACTTGTTGGTTAAAAAAATTACAACTCAAACATATGTTTGTATCACAGGTACAGGATATGCTGGAGAATGAGCCAGTGTGTAAATTGAGAAGAGGAGTGATTAGTCTGCTGCAACTGTAGTCTATTCAAGCAAGTAGAATCTATGTATGCATGATATAATATTGCTTTTATTTGTTCCAGTTATTCACTGGCATTGCATAATTTAATATAAATTGTGGATCATTTAAGATCCACAGAATTTAAATTTATGAATTAAGAATTTAAGATAATTGTTTTAATCTCAAATTGTTTTAATCACACATTGTCTCTGTTCATTTATAGGATGACCTTATTCTTAGGTCTGGCCAGTACAGTGGAGAGTTGAGGTCTAGGGAGGAGATCAAAATCATTGTCATCAGGGAGAAACAGTAGTCCTCCTATATTATGAGAGGGTCATGCAAAAAAATGCAACTTCAGGACATTAAAACATTTAGAGCTCTTAAAGCATTATAGATTGAAACATCTACACACCAGCCAAGGCTGCTCACTACCCTGTTTGTATTCAGATTGTCCTTTTAAAGGTTGGAGTGTACTTCATACACATTTGGCTAGGGATCATATTCAATTTGCACACAGACAGGCAATATATACAGTACTAATATATAACTTTTGCTTCACATAAAAATAGAAACGAAAAGTTACTTCTGAAGAAACACTTGTCACAGAGGGTGAAGATTTAGTTAAAGTTATCAGTTATCAGTTGATCAGCTTGGTTCTTTATTACTTAATTAGATTGCATCTTCAATGTGCCTAGTAGATGTATAGATGACATTGTAGCAGAACTGCAGTTGATTACTTGTTCAGCATTTGCACCCGTTATCAGAAACACTGTCCATAACACATTAGAAAATCATAACTGCACAGTTGAAGAATTGGTGCTCACAGATTTGGTAAATAGCATTTGCCAGTTCAGCCCTATTAATGCAGTTAAGTGAAGAGGGTCCTTTTGGCACAGCATATCAGAGAATTAGGTATTTAGAGGAACAATTTGCTATGGTTGAACCATTGGAGTATATACTTGATGCGACAGAGGGGAAGACATTCCAATATGTAAAAAATTTTGCAATCCTTGTCGCAAATTATGAAAAAAAAAATTTTATTCAGGAGAAGGTGTAGAAGAGTGCAAGATACTGTGGTTCTTCCTGTCAGTATAGTAGTTTTTGTGATAAATTTCTTTTCAAGGAAAATTAATTTCTCTCTGGAGATAAGTTAGGAGTTTCGCTTCTGCTCTACTTTGATGATTTTGAAATATGTAATCCTTTAGGAACCTCTCGTAAGAAGCACAAAGTAACAGGTTCTACTGGGTGTTAGCTGATATTCCGTCTATGTTAAGGTCCACATTATCATCAATTTATTTGTCTTGTTTTGTGCGAGGCAGATGACAATAAGACATTTGGTTATCCTTATGTGCTAGAGCCAACTTGAAAAGCTTTGAAGAGGATGGTATTTTTGAAGCACACTGTATTTTCTGTGATTGCTATAACCTTGGTGCCCACTCTATTGGGGGCTTAGTTGAGAGTTTCAGTGGATCAGATGTTTGCAGGTTTTGTGTTGGAGAGTAGTCCCAGTTTCAGGAACAGACATTGTCAGCCATTGTGCAATTACACAAAAATTAAATTATTTTCATGTGTCAACAGGTTACTCACCTGATTTAATGCATGATTTACTTGAAGGTATTGTAGCTGTAGAATTAGCATTGTGTTTAGATATCTAAACAAAGAAAAATATTTCTCTCTTGAAAAGCTCAACAGAGTCATCAAACAGTTCCCATATAAGTGGAAAGACAGGACAATTTGTCCCCAAGACATAGCACCAGTCTTTGCCTCTCGTAAAACCATGGTGGTAATGCACATGAAAATTGGTCCTTACTGAGGCTGCTTCCACTTATTATTGACCTCAAAGTACCAAAAGACGAAGAGGCATGGCAGTTGTTGATGACACTCAAAGATGTTGTTGAGCTGGTTATGTCGCCTACCCAAACATGAAATCATTGGTCACCTAGATAGCCTGATTGCTGAATATAGAAGTAGATTTAGCATTGTTTTTCCACAAAAATAATTGACTCCACAACACCATTTTGTAGAGCATTACCAACAGCTCATTACAGCATTTGGCCCACTAGTGTCCTTATCTCTGTAAAGCCCAAGCCATTAAATAATTGACAGAAAATTCCAATTCTTTGAAACTGGAGCCTTTTTTGGTCCTTCTGAACAAACAAACAAAAAAAATTTCAAAAATCCATGTCCATATATGACTTTCAATTTGTATCATATTTGATACAACGGGTCACAAAGCTCAAATATTCTTTTTTCTTGAACAAACAAAAAATAATAAAACACTAATAATAATAATAAAAAACCTGGAATTCCAAAGTAATGAGAAATCGACCAATCCAGGGTGGAAGACAGGAAAACATAACATTTCAGTTTTTTTTACTCATTTTGCAGTTCACAACCTATTTATTTTGCTTGGTGGTAGGCTTGAAAACAGTTTCTGTGCTTGTTCGGACAAAGATGCACTTTGCATTTTTCACAGTACACATGGGCAAAGTGGCCTACACAGTGCATGCATCTCTGTCGGGTTTCCCATGTTGGGAAATGATTAAGGCCATCCTTTCTCACATCAGGGGGCACCTCAGTGGTTTTCCTCTTCCGGGGAGGGGTTGGCATTAGTTCTGGAGAAGACATTGGTCTGCCACACCTTTTGACCTTTCCTGCACTTGTAAGGGAAGTGCCAACAGAAGCCTGAAACCTTCGCAGGGGCAGGGGTTTCTGCCTGGGCTGCAGTTTCTCCAGGTCTCTTCTGTAGCGGATCCATGCATTTATTACTGCCACTGTGATAGTGTGCCACCAAATATAGATGTACCATCTTCTGGATCTGAAGCTAAATTTGTACAGTGCACATAGCATATCAAGAAGGTCAACACCTCCCATGAACCTGTTGTATGTGTCAACAATGGCTGGTCTGGGAACCATTATGTAGGTTTTGGTTTTCCGATCCCAACGCTTCACATTGCCCACTGGTTCAACACCAACAAAAGAAGAGACCAGGTTCACAGCTTTGTTGTCATACCATCTCACAATGATGTTGTCTTCCTGGTTTACTCTGAAATCCAGAGACCCTCTTCCTCAACACATTCCACAAACTCAACTGATGGAGGTTCAAACTGTTTTCTTTTCCACAGATACTCCTCCCTTTTCACTTTGTCCCTTGCCAACTGCTTTGGTGTTGTGTCCTCTTCAGGGCCTTCATCATCATCACAACTATTTGGGTTTCCCTCTTCCTCATCATCACTGCTATCTGGGTTTTCCCCAATCCTTGCAGTAGGAGTCCACTCCTCATCCTCCTCCTCCTCATCATCCCCTAGCTGCTACATATCACTTGAATTCCCATCCAAAATCTTCTTCAGAACATCCTCAACACTGTATCTTTTTGCCATCTAAAAACAGATTGTGTATTTTTCCTTTGAATTGGTCAGTTTTTAGTGAAAATTAGTAAGCAAAAGGAAGTTACTAGCAATCGTACCATGCAATGCCCAACTAGTCATCAATCAGGATACAGCAAATTGCATCTAATTTTTTTGTTCTAAATGTACCAAATTATGTGATTTAAACATTTAATTTGTTTAGGTGAAAAATAATAAAAACTGTATGTTACTTGATGTTATGTATAATGCATGAAATATAATAAAATGACAATTGACTGATTTAGAGTTACATGACCTTAAATACCTGCTGTATCAAATTTGATACATCATTTTAAACATGGTTTTACTAAAACATAGATTATGAATTATTAAGTAATTTCACATTGCATCAACCCAGTAACTGTTCCTATTGATGTTTCTTGAAAAAAAGTAATGATTTTCTTACCATAACCTTTTCAAAATTGGCAAAGTTCTTATTCAAAAACCACCTGTGTCCTGTTCCTTAGCTATAGCAATCTTGCAGCATCACTGGAAAGCACTCAAGTGAACAAATTACTGACCCCTGTTGGATTTTCCGTGCACTGCATGTATCTCATGGTATACATTGGGTTTTTCAGGGAAAAAATTGTAACACTGCTCACATAGATGCCTCAAAAAATCATGTATTATATATGATACGTTTGGCGTTATAGGGTTAAGGACAATGAGGTTTGAAGCTAAGCACTGCTCCTTTAAAAAATAGTGAGATAGAGTAAATGCTTCTGTAATATTTTTAAATCTATGGCAAAACAGTCTATGGCAATCTATGACAAAAAAAACTGGGATAAGTGGCTCAAGCCCCTATTGTTTGCAGTCCGAGAGGTCCCACAAGCCTTTTTCCCCATTCAAACTTCTCTATGGGCATAGACCTCGCGGCATCCAAGATGTCAAGAGGGAAAATTGGGAGGAGGGACCTTCTAACATTAAAATAAATCCAAACACTGGGTGCTCTAACACAGGGAGAATTTGCTACAGACTCAAGAACAACACTCCCAGCTGTAAAACAGAGGTGCTCGGCTACATAGTTTCATGCCAGGAGATAACGTGCTTGTTTTACTGCCCACATCGAGCTCCAAATTACTCACAAAGTGGCAAGGACCCTTTGAGATCACATGGTGGGCTGTGGATGTCGACTATGAGGTAGTGCACAGGGACGGGGAGCACGTCAACTTTACCACTTCCTAAAACCATGGATGGAGCCTGAATTGGTGGCTTTGGAAAGAGTGGTTCCCGAGAGGGGGGAGCTAGGTCCAGAAATAAATTTTAAATTGGCCACAGATGTTGCACAGATTCAAGGGGAATTCTCAGACGTGTTCTCCACTCCTGGGTGCACTGATCCCATAGGGCACCACATTGGGATGCCCCTGAGGGTAGTGGTCCGTAGTCACCCCCATCACCAGCATAAAAAAACAAGTGGTCAGGAAGAACCCACGGCCATGCTTGATATGGGAATAATCAAAGAATGTCACACTGAGTGGTGCAGTTCCATTTTTTGGTTCCCAAATCAGATGGGGCAGTCCACTTCCGTGTGGATTATCATACAGTCAATGTGGTGTCTAAATTCAATGCATATCCCATGCCTCACATTGATAAACTGTTCAATCTGTTAGGGGCAGCTTGGTTTTATTCGACACTGGACTTAATGAAGGGATATTGGCAAAAACGGCCTTCTCCACACACTTCTACACACCAATTTGTGATGCTTCCCATCAGGCACCTGGGTCGTAGGCAGGTGCAGTGCCCAAATTGATATACAAACTGGATTCCAAAAAAGTTGGGACACTAAACAAATTTTGAATAAAAACTAAATGCAATGATGTGGAGATGGCAAATGTCAGTATTTTATTCTTAATAGAACATAGATAACAGATCAAAAGTTTAAACTGAGAGAATGTATCAATTTAAGGGAAAAATATGTTGTTTCAAAATTTCATGGCGTCAA
>JAOVYV010161987.1:0-10424 GCA_025674545.1 Hassar affinis
TGGATTGGTGCCCTGTCTAGGGTTGTTCCTGCCTTGCGCCCTATGTGGCCGGCTAGGCACCGGCTCCCCCGTGACCCAAGAAGATGAATGAATGAATGAATGAAAAGGTTGGGGGAAAAGAATGAATGAAATAGCGTGGTAAAAAGCGAAGGGCGCCTCCTAGGGCAACCTTGTGAAGGTGTGGAGAGCACAAGCAGCACGGAGAGAAACTGAAACAACGGCGTAGCGGTTAACAGCACAGAGAGCGTAGTGCTCAAAATAAGGGGCAGAGGAAAAGATAGGAGAGTGATCCTACTATATTACATCAGACTGAATCCTGTAGTCCTACCCTGTAGTCTCCTCTCTACAAAGAGGAGACCGATTACATCATGCCAAAGCGGCAGAAACAGTGGAGCTGCCGGAACAGCAGAGGGAGCGCAGTGCTCGATTAGAGAGCAAAGGTAAAGATAGGAAAGTGTCCCTACAATATTACCTCAGACTGAAGTCTCTACCCCGTTGTCTCCTCTCTACAAAAAGGAGACATATTACATCACGCCGTAGCGTTATGTACTGGGAAAATGGTCGAAAGAAGCGACGAGAGCCCTGGTCCAAAGGGCTCTTTAAATAAGCCAAAGCACCAGTGTCTCTCGTTGCACCAAATTGCCCCGGGATCTGCTGGGAGATGGAGTTCCCTTCTAGGAGGATAACTAGTGGTCCCCTAGTGTCGGACCGCGGCGCAGCACGACACCTTACACTTTGTGAATAAAATTTTTTTTTTTTTTAATGCTGACTTTTCTTTCTACTGTCTTCTGGGATTTTTGAATGAAAACTGAATTTTAATTCCTGCTGAAAACATACAGACATTCCACAGGGCAAATACACTATATTGCCAAAAGTATTCACTCATCTTCTTTCACCTGCATATGAACTTGAGTGACATCTCATTCTTAATCCATGATGTCGGTCCACCCTTTGCAGCTATAACAGCTTCAACTCTTCTGGGAAAACTTTCCACAAGGTTTAGGAGTGTTTATGGGAATTTTTGACCATTCTTCCAGAAGCACAATTGTGAGGTCAGACACTGATGTTGGACGAGAAGGCCTGGCTCACAGTCTCCGCTCTAATTCATCCCAAAGGTGTTCTATCGGGTTGAGGTCAGGACTATGTGCAGACCAGTCAAGTTCTTCCTCACCAAACTCGCTCATCCATGTCTTTATGTATCTTGCTTTGTACACTGGTGCCCAGTCATGTTGGAACAGGAAACTGTCATTCCCAATTGTGTCCACTTTGTTAAAAAACCACTGAGAGTTGACTGTGGAATATTTAGTAGTGTGGAAATTTCATGACTGGACTGGTTGCACAGGTGGCATCCTATCACGTTACCACACTGGAATTCACTGAGCTCCTGAGAGCGACCCATTCTTTCAAAAATGTGTGTAGAAGCAGTCTGCATGCCTAGGCACTTGATTTTATACACCTGTGTCCATGGAAGTGATTAAAACACTTGAATTCAATAATTTGGATGGGCAAAATAGTGTATATTTAAGTCTGAAAAGAGATCTTTATGAATCATTGGGTAATAAAGACTCAACAATGTTAGTTATGAATATTTTATTGAGGTATATGATGGAAACCCACACGGACATATGGAGAGAAATTGCAGACACCACACAGAAAGGACCCAGCTTGCCCTGCCCAGGAATCAAACCTAGGCCTTTCTTGCTACCCACTGCACCACCATGCCACCAATTATGAGACTTTTGAGGTGGGGACAATGGCTGATGTTTTCACTCCTTTGATTGGTTACTTTGAATACTGACTATGATCTTTGATTGGCTGTTCGGTTTGACCACTGACATGCTTCTATCACAGTTCATTCTGGTATGGCAGTAAGGGTCTATGGACGATCACACACGCTCTTTACAGAAACAGAGAGAGAAAGAGAAAGAGAGAGAGAAGGAGAGAGAGTGTGTTAGACACACTAACAACAAAAACACAGGACAAGAAGAAATTTAAAACTCTCCTTTAACACTCCTATTTGGTCTGGGTGATCCACACATTGGCATCCTTCATGCATTGAAGCCATTGGAGCAGGTCATGATCTGAAAAGAGAGTGAAGGGTCTTCCCAGCATGTAGTAGTGGAGGGTGAGGATCACAGATTTGATAGCCAGATGCTCCTTCTCCACTGTGCTGTACCCCTGATCACAGTTTGACTGTGCACAGCTGATGTGCAGCTCTGCCATTTATCCCTTTCCACCACTTGGGACAAAACTGCCCCATCATACAGCCAGGATTTATAGCCAGCATTTATAAGAATGATGCTGCCTGAGCAGCAGAGAGCGTAGTGCTCAGATTAGTAGGAAGAGGAAGGGTTAGAAAGGAGTCCCTACCGGATTACCCTGGGTGAAAGCACTGTGATCTTGCCTCTACGAAAGTGAGACTGTGAAATTGACGCCATAGCATTTTATAAGAATGACACTGCATGAGCAGCAGAGAGCGTAGTGCTCAGATTAGGAGGAAGAGGAAGGGATAGAAAGGAGTCCCTACCAGATTACCTCGAAAAAGCCCTACCCCATAATCTCACCTCTATGAAAATGAGAATGTGAAATTGATGTCATAGCATTTATGAGAATGATGCTGCCTGAGCAGCAGATCTGAGATGGACCAAAAGACACTGGAAATGTGTTCTGTGGGCAGACAAATCCACATTTCATGCTTGTTTTCGGGAAAAACTGATATCAGCTTTTATGTGCCAAAGATGAAAAAGAGCATTCAGACTGTAACAAAAAGCAAGCAAAACAGCATCAGTATCAGTAATAAGATGCATCAGTATCCATGGTACCAGGATGCTCTATGGGAAGATGGCAAGCTGGTGAAGGCAGTGTGTTGCTCTGGGCAATGTTCTGCTGGGACACCCTGCATTCTGGAATTCATGTAAATGTTACTTTGACAGGTAACACCTACCTAAACATTGTACAACCCCAATTACTATTGGGACATTGTGTAAAATGTAAATCAAAACAGAATGGAATGATTTGCAAATCCCATAAACACTTATTTTATTATCAATAGAACACAGAACACATATCAGATGTTGAAAGTGAGACATTTTACATTTCATGAAAAATATTAGCTCATTTTGAACTAGGTGGCAGCAACACGTCAAAAGAGTTGGGACAGGGCAACAAAAGGCTGGAAAAGTAAGTGGTACTAATAAAAAAAACAGCTGCAGGAGCATTTTCCAGCTAAGTAGGTTAAATGGCAACAGGTCAGTAACATGACTGGGTATAAAAAGAGTATTTCAGAGAGGCAGAGTCTCAAAAGGAAAGATGCACAGAGGTTCATCAATCTGCACAAAACTGTGTATGAAAAGTGTGGAACAATTTCACAAAAATGTTCCTCAAAATAAAAGTGTGGAGACTTTAAATATCCCACCATGTACAGTACATAATATCATCAAAAGATTCAGAGCATCTCAAGAAATATTGGTGCAAAGCCAAGGGTCAATATTGGATGCTAGTGATCTTTGGGCCTTCAGGCGGCTCTGCATCAAATACAGGCCTGATTCTGTACAGGAAATCACTGTATGGGTTCAGGAACACTTCCAGAAATCACTGTCTGTGAAGGCAGTTCACCATGCAATCCACAAATGTAAGTTAAAGCTACATCATGCAAAGCCATATGTCAACACGCTCCAGTAACACTGTTGGCTTCTCTGGGCCAAAGGTCATTTAAAATGGACTCAGGCAAAATAGAAAACTGTTCTGTGGTCAGATGGATCAAAATGTTTAATTCTTTGTGGAAAACGTGAACACAGTGTCCTGTAGACTAAAGGAAAGGCACCATCCAACTTGTTCTCAGTGCACAGTCCAGAAGCCTGCATCTCTGATGGTATGGGGTTGCATTAGTGCCTATGGCATGGGCAGCTTAAACATCCGGGAAGGCACTATAAATGCTGAACAGTAAATAGAGGTTTTATAACATGTCTCTTTCAGGAAAGGCCTTGCATATTTCAGCAAGACAACACTAAACCATATACAGCATCCATCACAAAAGCACGGCAGTGCAGTAGAAGAGTCCGGGTGCTGAACTGGCCTGTCTGCAGTCCAGACCTTTCGCGAATAGATCATCTGGTGCATCATGATATGCAAAATCCAGCAAAGAAGACCCAGGACCGTTGAGCTGCTAGAATCCTACATCAGACAAGAATAGGACAACGTTCTTCTCCCAAACTCCAGCAACTGGTTGTCTCAATTCCCAGACATTTACAGACATGGCCCTGTCCCAACCCTTTTGAGTAAGGAGAATGTCTCAATTTCAACATTTGATATGTGTTCTGTGATCTATTGTGAATAAAATATGGGCTTAAACGAAAAATTGATGTGACCCAGCGGTAAACATTGCAGGCATCAATTAAATATTAATGTTTAACAAAAAGACACTGAAAGTCTTTTCTTTGTCCTTTTATCTGTTAAATAAAGGTTCAAGTAAATTAACAAATTACAGATTTCAGTTTTTATTGTCCCATGTGCTCTGTGGCCAGTGGTGCACTGCTATGGAAGTGTCGATGATTGCTTACCTGACTTACCTGAGTGAGTGACTTTACAATGCTTTGTGATGCCCTCAGCTGTGACTGACAAACTCATATTTATATCATAAGATAAAATTGACTGCCAGCCTGCCAATTACTTTGAAATTGCATAGGGTAGGTCTGACCTACCTCAGACCTTGTTGTAGTATCATGTCCATTTAAAAGCCAGCTGAGCATTGACAACTGGTGTTTCCCTCTTCCAGCAAATGCAACATGTGTCATATGGTTCCTGTTGAGACACTATCTGCAGATATATTAATAGACAGGCTACCTCATCCATTAAGCACAAGAACAACAACTGAGTCAACTGAGGTAAGCCAAACTGAAAGAGACTGCCAAAACACCCCAGTTGCAACAGCTGGTCAGGAAATATCAAGTTCAGGGGTCTTGATCAATATTACAGAGAACCCAAGGACATTTTATAGTGCAGCATTGATATAAAAGTCTACGCCTCCTCAGCCAGTCGAAGGTGGCTGGCATGGCTCTGGTGAGCCCTCCACCTGTTGCCCCATCTTCTGCAAGTTGAGTGTATTCTGTTGTGTTTATTGTCTGTTAATTGTTTCATGGTATTCTGTAGGGTTTGTTGCTTTGTTTGTTGCTTACTTTGGTATGGTCTACAGACATACTGTTATAGTAGCTATAGTAGTTATAGTAGCATGTAATCAGTTGACACTGTCATGCCTCCTGAGCTCTTTGTTTGTGTTTGGTCAATTTCTTAAGCATTTCCTATTGCCTGGGGTGCACCAATAGAAAGTCAACAACTTACCCCTTATCCATCTCTCCCCTCCTGAACATGCTGGCCTTTGGAAACCCATTTTGCCCTCAAGAGTTTTTGGCCTTCACTCTGATCCTCTGACATCCCTCTGTATTACCCACCTGCTCTCTGTCCAAGCCTCATGCCATGAGGCCACACATCTTAGTGCTGGTCACATACCCTCCAACTCCTGGCCTACAAATACTGGTGGCCAAATATGTCCACTGATATACACCAGTTCATCGGTTCTTGTTCTGGGTGTGCCATCAATAAAACTCCTAAAACCCTTCTGTCTGGTAAACTATTGCCCCTACCTGTCCCTAACTATCCTTGGTCCCACATTGCCCTTGAATTTGTTACTAACCTCCCCCTAGTGGACAATAACTGCCATCAAAAATTGTTGACCATTTTAGATGATTTAGCATAGTGAGGGACAGCACCAGCAGCACATCAAGAGGGTCATCCAGCACCATAAATGCCTGGTGGACTGGCAGTGGCATCGACAAACCACTATGCACCAGGAGAAAAGATATTGCTATATACCCAGGATATTCAAGATTAATGGTCATGCAAGCTCTTTCTCTGGTTCATTGAACTATTTTGTATAATTACACAGATTAATGAATTTACTTATGCTACAGCTTCCACCACATTTGCTCATTGCCCCAACTTTTCACATACTCAAGCCTTATATTCTAGATCCTCAGGGGGCTACTCATGATTTACCACCTCTTTCCCCTTCTCACATCATTGACACAAGAACAACAGCTGAGTCAACTGAGGTAAGCTTACATGATGAGGCCTGAACTTGCACCATTGGACTTGGAGACTACAGTATTTGATGGACTGGGAGGGCTACAATCCTGAGGGCCACTACTGGGTGGACTCCTCAGACATTCGGGATCCCAACCTCATCTGGCTTTTCCACCATGACCACCCTGATCAACCTGCCACAAGACCCCAGGGCTGCCCTCCCTGCCATATCTTCAGCCTTGGTAGACTTTTTTGGTAGACTTTCACCCTGCATCCTCATTGTTTCTTGGTCTAACTGTTCACCATTTAACAGGTTCTGCACATGTTGTGTCACTTCTTAATAGACTAGGACATTGTGCATCATGGGAGACATTTGCCAGTCTAGACATTAGCCTTGTCCTATTTCACCTACTAAAGGGTATAGACAAAATACCAAAAGGATTCTCAAAGAAAACTCCTACAGTTCTTGTGTGGAACAATATTGAATTTGGGGAATGACACTGTCAGGTCATGAAATGACTCACCATACAACTGGGATTATACTGAACAGTTACGTAGTTGAACCTGTGTCAACAGCAAACAGACAACCAGTACAGAAGGGGGTTTCTACACTCATATCCCCTAGTATCCCCATAGAACAGTGCCATTAGTCTAATAGACAAGGCCACAGAACTTGTTTCTTCATCAGAAGTATTCCATTACAATCAGAAACCTACACACTGAACACTGTTTCTGCTGCACAAACTGAACTGGCACATTTTTTTGTAAAATGTATAGATGCTGAAAGTCAGCATTATATTATATTATCTTCCAGTCATTGAGGATTCACTGACAGAGATGTAAACTGTAAACGCCATTCTGAAGCAAAGTGACCAAAATGTGTTCAAATTATGAAGACGTTGTGAAAAGGAGAACTGGAAAAAGCCCAATGTTTGCCTTCTGGATTTCATACATTGACATTGTGTAGATACCTCTGTTTGTGAGAGCAACATAAAAATTGAACTGGTACCCTAGATGATGTCAGATTTTTTACAATTGTGTAAATTATGCTAGGGTTTTACCTTCATACTGCCTGGAAATGGTAAATTTGCTCCTCACACATCCATCTTGCCATATTGAACTCAGTGTTAAAGGCCATTGGACTGTCCAAAATTAAATTGCTCAAATTCTCTGTCCAGATAACATAAGTTAGCTTCATGACAAGACCCAAGAACAGATTTCAAACACACTAGGCCATACTCATACAGCTCTATAGTTGTTGTCTTACTAAAACATGTCAGGAGAACCAGGAGCACAAGAGACGCACAAACCCTTTCCTCTCTTCACTTCCTCCTGTCATTTATATATGCGGGTCCCCCTGGTGGGCAATTAATGCAACTCCCCTTCATATAGTCCTGTAATGGGAAAAACAAACTACACAAAAACATTATGACCAATAGGGTCATAACACCCCCACACTTAAAAAAAAACAAACATTGTTTGTTATTCTCCTGTAATGTTAAGGCATCAGCGATAACATTTTCACTACCTTTCTTAAGCTCCAAATCTTGAATCATTAAGAAACATCTCATTGTCAAATTTGTCAAGGGTGCCACAACAAAATTTTTATAAAACCCACAGTAATACTTGGCCATTCCCAAAAAGTGGCAAAGATCACATTCAGTGGAAGGGGCAGGAAAATCTATAATAGACTGGGTCTTAGCAAAAGGACACACTTCTCCTTGACCAACTTGCTTTCCTAGATAAGATACTTGAGCTTTTCCAAATTCACAATTAGCAAGGTTAAGGGTAAGAGAGGCTTAGTTAAACTGATAAAAAACCATCCTGTGGGTGGTCATCCCAAGTCTGTGAATAGACTACTTACTATTATGCAAGTACGTTTCACAATTAGTCATATTAGCCAAGACTTTGACCTGAACAGCATGTTAGAGATATCTGGGGTGACAAAAACAGAGATTTCATCAGCAGCAAGGGTTAAAGGAAATTGCCAACATCCCTTTAATAAATCAAACTTAGTGACACACTTAGCAGCACCAATTCTGTTTATACAATCCTCCATTCTAGGTAAAGGAAATGATTCAGGTTTGATAATGGAATTAACCTTTCTATAATCCATGTAATATCTACTGGTATCATCAGGATTGAGGACTAGCAGACAAGGAGAACTCCAAGGACTGTCACTAGGTGTAGCTAGCCCATTCTCTATAAGATAGATAACTTCTTTTTTGCATTTGTTGGCATTTCATAGGGTTAACACACTATACATGCTTAATAGATAAATATCAGTGAATGTTGATGTCATGGTTGAGCACATGGAGCATCAAAAAAGGATAGTCAATAATCAGCTGAATCACCTCTTTTCCTTCTTTGTCATGGATATGTGTCAAATGAACATCTAAATTCTTTAAAATAACAGAATTGGGCAGACAAGGACTAAAAATAAGGCCATCATAAAAGGTGAGGTCGTCCTCCAGGGAATGATACTCTGGCTCTTTTACCACCATTGTCATAGTTATGGGTTTATTTCAAGAACAGTAGAAACATTTTGTTGTTCTCTTTTTGCATAAGGTACATAATCAGTTTCACTCAATTTCCTTTCAATGAGGTAGGGGCCTGAAAATTTTGCACACAGAGTTGAACCTGGGACAGTAAACAGCACCAGCACTTGAGTACCACTTTTAAATTCATGCTGCGCTGGCTTTTTCTCAAAGCGTGTTTTCATTTGGGACTCGAAGGGAGTTGAAGCGAGAATAGTTTTTTCAACCTCACAGGCTTGAAACAAAAGTAGAAAATAATTTAACCAGTACCTTCAATGTACATTTAGCTTTTAAATTATGCAGCAGGTTGGCTTCAGGATACCTGGTAGCAATACACATCAAAGTGAGGAGATTGTCTTGGGCAGTGGTCCTATACAATCGATTATAAGATGTTCAAATGGAGCTCCTACCACTGGAATTGGGTGAAGTGGTACAGTGGGAATAACCTGAATAAGTTATTCCCTCCCTTATTATTAAGCTGACACACATGCCACAAATGACGATACTTAGCTACCACCACTTTTAAACCCGGCCAAAAGAAGTAACATATAATCCGGTCATATGTTTGTCGTATTCCCAAATGACCTGAAAATATATGATCATGAGCAAGACTGACGATTTGTTTTCCATTGTTAGGATATATTACAATCCAATCCACATTCTTTAAGTGCTTGGGGGTCCATTTGCGCATCAGTACACCATTCCGATAAAAGTAAGTTATGTCATGCTCAGTCACTTCTAGTTTGGTCACTGTAGCTCTGCAGTTAGCAAACAAGGCATCTTTCCCAAATTTTAATGTTGACATTAATTCACAATCTGCTTTCTTTAAGTCACTTTCATCTAAAACCTCAAATGGTAAAATTTCACATACTGTCAGCATCTCAGAATCAAAAGAATCTTAAAAGAACCCATAAACATCTGTGAAAGGTTGATTTGTTCTACCATTTTATGTGAATGTGCTCGAATCACTGCACACATGGGAAACATATTATCTTCCTCAGTTAAAAAAGTAACTTCAGGTTCATCACCTCAGGTAAAGGATTTACTTCCCCCCAGCTAAATCATTCCCCATAACAAAGCAAATTCCTTTCATTGGAATGAAGTCCAACTCTCAATATGCCTGATATCAAACTAGACTGAAGGTGAACTGAGTGCAACGGAACTCACACACACCTAATTCAATCCTTTGAATTAGTACATCCAACACAAACACAGCTACATCAGAAAATGCCAAGACTGATTCTAAAATAATAATAATAATAATACATTTTATTTATAGGCGCCTTTCTGACACTCAAGGACACCTTACAAACACAAAAATAGATGATTAGGCAGCTCCTGTATCCCTTAGTACTTTGACTGAAATCTGATCTTTTTCATTACCCGAAAGTGAGACCAAATCCTCTAAAATGAAATACACAAACTGAATCAGGAGCTTTTCCATTAACCAATAGCACATTTGAATTTGGCACACTATTAGAACCATTAGTTTTCGGTGCTTTTACAGAGTGGGGAGGCTTTGCTTGTTGTGGGACAAGCAACAATTAAATCATCTGTCTTTTGATGGTACAAACAAGCACAAGAACTGCTAGACACTGTCCAAGTCAAATTAGACTTGCCTGCTTGGTGACTATAAATAAAAGATTTCTATGAAGTGGAAAAAAAAATCTATGAAACATGTACACTAAAAGGCAGAGGTGTGACCATGTCCTTGTTTTGCAAGTCACAAGTAAGTCTCAAGTCTTTGGCCTCAAGTCCGAGTCAAGTCCCAAGTCATTGGCTCTCAAGTCCAAGTCAAGTCACAAGTCA
>JAOVYV010162039.1:0-10419 GCA_025674545.1 Hassar affinis
GATGCGCCAGCAAGATGTGCACCAACAATTTATTTTTTGAACTCTGGTATGTCACCCATAATGTTGTGTGCATTGCATTACTTACCCTGCTAACTGAACCTTCACACTCTGCTCTTAACTGGTGCAATGTGCAATTAATAAAGATTAGCCAACAGGCTGGTCCAATTTAGCCATGAAACCTCCCACACTAAAATGACAGGTGTTTCAGTTTCATTATCTAACCCCTGTAGGTAGACTCTTATGCTTAAAGTGCCCCTAGGTATTAATGAATGAAAGAGTGTGTGCATGATGCCCAGCGATGGACTAATCCCATCCCTTCCCACCGTTTTGGATCCACCACAATGACCCAGACAAAGTTGTTAATGAAGATGAATGAATGAATCCATTAATTAACCATTTCACAAAAACATAAACAGGAAAGCATGATCCTGTTGCTATTTAGTGTATAGGTACCGAGATTCTTGCTTATTAGTTCGATAATGCAAATTGTTCCAATGCATCAGTTAAAAATGCTGATTAGGAAGGTAATGTTAGGTAATCATGGAAACAGTGCTAGACTGGTATTTTGTTTTCGTATTTTCTCTCTTAAGTGAGAAAACAAAAACTGGCTCTTTGTCACTGACTCTCTAAGAATCTCAATAACATAAAAACTCTCCAGGGAAATACCTGTCACACATCACACAAAAAAACAAACAAGCATGGACCTGCCACAGTCAAGAATCACCCACCACACCCACATTAGTCAGCATGTGTGACTGTGAATTGTGTTGTCTCTTGTAATAGATGTGGCATACTGGAAAATAAACTTCAATAATTGCAGATGGATACTATTTCATTAAAATGTTTGTTAATTTACTAGAGGTTAAATATAGAGGTTATATATAGAGAGGTTATATATATTCCTTAGTTTGGCTTCTGTACTCCTGCACAAATGCCTATATTTCTCTCACAATCACATGCCCCACAGAAACCCACAACAGACATTAAAGGTACGCAGAACAGAAAACTGTATTTACTTTGGCAGAGTTGCATAAGAAGAGTTCGGTACATGGAACCAACAGATCACAAAACTGAAATACTGTCTCATCCTTCAAATACAGATCCCACACATGTACAAACAAGAGGGTGATAGAACAGGCCAATTCCAGAATCCTTAACTGTTCTGTAACATTCCTGACTCATTACAGCTCATGTTTTAGCACAGGCAACGTTACCATGGACGTGCACAGCCCAAACCTCAACAGTTTTGCAGGTATAGTAAAGAACTAAACAATGACAGCCAAGCAACAACAATGAAAATGGCAGACTATCCACAGAAAAGTACCAATCCAGACTGAGAAGAGGAGGCCAACACTTTTCATACCCTTCCTCAGAAACTGTACTGTCAACATGCATGGCTGATGTTCATCTTGAACAGGATCCTGGATGGTTTTCATTTAAGTTTGATAGTTTACTCTGCACATTTCACTCCAGACAGTTACTTAAATCTCAGACAATGTTGAGCAGGCTTCTCTTAACATTTGACACTAAAGAGATGGGCTGTTCCAACTTTATTGCCATCACAACCCCAACTGCAACCTGTAAGTATGCTTGGTGATTTTAACCACTTTTTGCAGTTGAAGCCAGATCATCTTACATTGAAAGTTTCATATTTAGCTACATTTACTTACTTGTGTTGTTGTTGCCGAAAATGAAAGCAAGCAGCTAGTGTGGGTAGCATTAGCTACTAGCAAGCTTCAAGCAGCCAACAGAGCTAACTAGACAGCATGACGATCTAGCTGGCTGTATTTACATAGAGGGTTATTTTATTTCTCTGCCTGTGTCACGTTGAAAGATACAGCCTGTGTCGCCATATAAATCTACAATACAAGATGCATCTTTTTTAATCTCTTTGAGCCATTGCGGTGCCTCACTGTAAACCAACAAATCAGACCAGACCTCATCATCATATTAATGATCCCACCAAAAAAAGGGAAAACAGCTTGTCTCATTCTAGGGCCAAACCATAGGGTTGTAAAGGGATGTGTAAAACCACATCTGGTCATTTTTTCTCCCTGAACAAAGTCAAATACCTTCAATGTAGACATCAGAGAACAATTTAAAAGTACTGAATAAATGCATTCTATGGCACCTTTAAGGCCTTAAGGTTGTATGCACAAATGTTGCCCACATATACACATATACACAGAAGGAAATCATCTAAATTTCTTTCAAATGGAAGCCAAGCAATAATAAGCAATCACGCCTGCTTTGTATGGCTATTACTGCTTACAGGACCAAATGTTCATATAGAATACTAACAAATATACAACTAAACACTGATGATTTAACCATCCAATAGCCTTATATCTGTCACTGTTGTAATTACCCATCTTTCACTTTGAATAATTCACAATAGTTCATGCATAACATGTTTTAACATGAATAACAGAATAATAAGCTGTGATTTAATTAGATAACACAGAGTTTATTTTTTATTCTGTGAGCTGATATTAATAGTTACGGGTATTAACATTGTAGTTGCTATAATCATACCACTTAAATGAGACAACAGATGCTAACTGGTCTACAAGCCTTTTTCAGTGACCTATTTGTTGTTATTAGAATCTGGCTGGCTGTATGAGCAATGTGAAGTGTGTGTGTGTTGTAAGTAAGGGTCTGTGTTGTTACTGGTCTCTTAAGAGAAATAAGCACAGTTCCAAAAGGTGGACATATTTAAGAGGCCCTTAATCAGCCTGTTATTACTTCTCTGTAATGGAGAGCATGAACTCTGCACATCCTGCCTTTGATCAAAGGAGAATACCTTTACACCACCTTTATTTGTCTAAGTTTATGTACTTTGCGTGTCCTGAAATATGAAAGGACACTCAACAATATTAGTTAGAATAATATATACAGTTTGTGGAGAGTTCTGTCCAGTGTTGTGCCTGATGTTCAGAGCTCCAAAAATGAACTAGTTCACACTCATGTGTTCCTTTTCATCCCAATAAATAGGCTGCTATTCTTTTTCAATAGAACCTCCTTCTACCTATCCTTCACCTGCCCAAAATGATTGCTACTCCCAAACTAAATGAATTATTGTATACCGTGGAACAATCACAGACATGAGTTACATTTAAAACATTACATTACTCTAAAAACCATCATTGAGATTGAGATTATATGGTAACACTTAACCCTTTATACCTGAACAGAATTCTAAACCACTGCAGCAGGTCACTGAGAACAGTTTTTGTCATCCTCTAAACGAACAGCTGTACTTAAAAAACAAAAGAAAAATGACAATTACAAATTAGTTTTGTTTCAAATGGCATTAATTGTATTTTAATATGACATAAACTCTGTATTCATAACATCTACAAATATTAAAATACATAGCTTTATATAGACCCTAAACCTTATTTCCATAGCCAGCTCCAGCTTGAACTTCAATGTTGAACAATATGCAGATGCAATAATGCAGATTTATTTATTATTTTTTGTATATTCTTAATGAGTCTTATGTACTTTCATTACTTAAGTAATGAAATAATAAAATATCAGATTATTTATCAAATACTTCTTAACCACCCAGATTACAAGGAATCAGTGGCAGGATAAATGGAATAGTCTATATTGCCAGAATAATACCAGAATAATCTATTGCTGCTGTTACTGTGACAACACCAGACAAAAACTGTAAACCGCTGGGCTGTTTGTGGAAGTGTCACGTGGTGAGTCTTAAAACTGCCATAAAATGTGAGTGCTGTTCGCTCTTCTGAGAATGAATGGCACTCGTGTTCGCATTCATCATTTGTAAACTGAATCGCTAAGTTCAGTGTACACAAAAATATGCACGACAGTGGTTCTGTCTAACATATGGCTCCAAATTCTCACATAGGTGTTCAACTGGGTCCGCAGCACATGATTTACATCACTTTTTATTTTTATCAAACCATTCATGAGTCACTGTGGATGTGTGCAGAGTCACCCTGGAAGCGACCATGCTTCATCAGCATAGGAATAGAGATCTGTTTCATTATTGGGTAATATGAACAGTAACAGTAAACACTTGGACAGTAAACACTTGGACAAGCACCATGTATGCGCTGATGATCGAGACTAAATGAGTTTTGTATTTTGATACATTTTTATACGTTTACATTCATGACGGTGTGACCGAATATGCTGTTCACTAATCGTTTGTCAATATTTGTGTATGTCATCTTCATGTGTGAGTGTGAGCCTTGAGTGTCTACAGATGTGTGGCTAATGTTAATCACTGTGCTAACACTCGTGTGTAAAAGGTGTGGTTAAGATTGTAAAAAAAATACACTTTGGATTTGCCTGTAAACCACATCAAAGAATTTCCTGATTCCTTTGCACACAGTGCATGAAAACACAAAAATGTTTAATGGAGTGACAGGCTGTAATTCATTAGCAGAGTGTTGAAACCGTTCATGCCTGTAAGAAATAGATTGTAAGTTTTGTTAGCTTCCACATAGCCATCGCACAGAACGAATGCCTTTTTAATGTGGGAGCCCCAGGGTGGGGGATGGGCTGAGAAGGAACTTTGTTAGGTGGGGACATGTACTCAGGCTACCTTTTCCTGGCCTCAAGAGAGCAAGCAGCCTAACAACACACTATAAACAAAGAACAAAAGGCTAAGCCGCTTTGAGCCATTGCTTAAAATTACTATTCTCCAGCTTATTGTCTCCCATGAGATTCTGTTGTCTTTTGAGCATAAAAATGCTTTTATAAATATCCAAGGTATTGTCAGCAGAATCAGTCTCAGTTTATTCAGGGTTTTCCCATTTGTTCAGAGTTATTCCTATTACTAACCCCATCTCCACTGCTTCTTTGGACCTTGCCTCATATTCTACCTGTCTTCTGCCTCATTTGTGTGCTTGTCGCTTAATTCTCCACATGCACTATTACTGCTTTTAAATGTTTGGTGGTCAAAAAAATTAAGGGAACACTAAAATCACACCTTGGATCTTGATGACTGAAAAAAATTCAAGTTGAAAATCTTTACTGATATAAATTGTGTAATTTGTTGAGAACAAAATGACATAACAAGGGTCAATGGAGTTGTGGTCCAACTTCAATGGAAACCAAAAGAGAAGAGATCAGATCTGAGAGCTAGATTCAAAATCATACAGAAAATCAAAGTAAAAAAATTAATCACAGACTGATCCAATTTGCATGAATTCCCTCAAAATCGGGATCAGGGGAATTGAGATCTGAGGAATTTAGAGGCCAAATTGAACACTTTGTCATGTTCCTCAAACCATTCCTGAACAATTTTTGCAGCGTTGCAGGTCACATCACCCTGCTAGAGGCCACTGACATTAAGGATTACCATTGCCATAAAGGGGTGTACTTGGTCTGTTTAGGTAGGGGGTACATGCCACAGTAACATCTACATGAATGCCAGGACCCAGAAAGTTTCCCAGCAAAACGATGCCCAGAGCATCACGCTGCCTCCACCGGCTTACCTTATTCATTTACATTTACATTTATGGCATTTGGCAGACACCCTTCTAGAGTGACTTACATTCATCTTGTTTATACAGCTGAGCATTTGAGGGTTAAGGGCCTTGCTCAGGGGCCCAACAGTGGCAGCTTGGTGGTGCTGGGGCTTGAACCCCCAACCTTCTATTCAGTAACCCAACACCTTAACCCTGGCTGACCCTGCGCTCTAACCACAACTTCCTAACAAAGCTGGAATAAATAAATAAAATAAAATGAATAAATAGAAAATAAAAATAAATAAATAAATAAAAATTCCACTGCAGTGATGCATATGCAATAAAGTCTTCTTCTTCTACTATATCCCACCCCTTGACAGATGCCATTATAATTAGAAAATTAATGTTATTCACTTCACTTGTCAGTGGTTTTAATGTTATTGCTTTATTTTAATTTGATTCCATGTAATTTCATGTTATTTTTTAGTTAGTTCTGATTATTTTAATGCTAATTTGATGTGATTTCACTCAGAAATGAGTTTATTTGAATACAGTTACACAATTTATCCTCATTTATAAATGAAACTATTTAGAATATTTATGAAAATACCAAATCAAACATGGGAATAATCACCCCCAAATCTTACAAAATGTTGTATTTGTTCTTTGGTAACACTGTGTAAGAAACAAAATAGCTTAATATTGAAACATTATAATGTTTCCCTAATTACTTTAATTCTGAATGAGCTTAAGCAATGTTTATTTATTTATTTACTTACTTACTTACTTACTTACTTACTTTTGTGAAAACATTTCTATTTGATGTATTACTTAAACATTTGTTTGTAAAGGTGGGAAAATATCTAACCTCTTTTCTTTTATCTACCGTATATCACCAAAACCTGTGATTTTAATAGGGGTTTGGACATATGGAAATTATATTTAATGGGTAATGATTAGATAATGGAAGTGCTTTACATTTCTTTTTATTAGACAATTACCTGATTGATTGAAGGGTGTTCTTAAATTACGGGGTGTTATAATCTAGGTTATTCAGAAAGAAACATACACCATATAAAATCACTGTAGTACAGAACATGTTACTGTAAAGTGTAATTACAGCTAAAATTCTGTAAAATCTCTACTAAACCAGGAATGAAGACATAACGCAACAATGAAATAACTAACAATTACAGTAAGCTTCCTGTAATACATTCATTGACATGAAGTGCTAGTAATAATCTTTCTATTGTGCTGTATTGAGTTTTCTTGCTGAGACTAACATTACAAGCAATTCAACAAACATTGGCAAATACTGTGCTGGCTGAGACTAATGGTCGATTAACTGTGTGTGCTGACACACAGACTGGTAATGAAACATACAACATATTGAGTAGTGAGGCTATGTCTTGCAATACTTTTGATCAAGCTGTCAGTCTATTTCTCTCTCTCCCTCACACACACAAAAACACACACATGCGCACACACATACAGATGCACAGAATATTATTTCTGCTTTGAGCTAACAAGTGTGTCCACATGTGTGTCCTAAACCTGCACATGCAGTCAATCAATCTGCTCTCAAATTCAGAGTGGCACACTCATCTGAGAATATTGCCTGGAAATGAAAGGAAACTCCATTTCCTAGTCTAATGGTTTGGAATCATTGTGGCAATGCCAGAAATGAACATGTGTGTACTTCTTTTCAAACAAATACACATGTATAACACACACACACACACACCACATGCTGTATTTGTGAGGATATTTCATCGACATAATCATTAATACAGCTGATTAATGCTATGCCTAATCATAACCCTAACCTTAACCTCAGTAATGAAAAGGCAACTTTTTGGCTCTTTTTAAATTTTTGTTAAAAACTACAAAAAAAAACCCTTTCCTTACGGGGACCAGGAAAATATAAAAAATATCAGATATTCTTATCCATGTGGGGACCATAGTGGGATACAAAGATATAAAAAAAACAAGATATAAAAGATCAACAATAAAAAAAAAAATGAGGTACACACACACTCACACTCACATACACATGGAGAGACAGAGATGCATATATCTTTAAGTGATCTGGTTTTACTTTCCCAAGAACATAACAGAGAAATAAACATTATTTGTGACAGCAGCATAAGTGTGGAACATTTACTCTGAATCGTCGTCTCTAAATATTATGCCTCTATTATCATGAAAAATCTTTCACAGAAACGTTTAAAAATGACAAGACCAAAAAAAAAATCACGCTAGTATTGTTGTTCATCTTTCGTAAATGTTTTTGTGATTATATAAAAACAATCAGGTATTCCCTTCAACCGCATATCCCAGAGGTTTGTGGGTGAGAACAACCTTTATTTTCTGCACAGTCCTCTGGGTCTGAGCGCTACATCCTCAGGGACTGGAACACATGTATTCAGGTGGAGTGTAGCGCGAGTGTTCGCTTTCTTCTTGCATCAGCATCACGGTGGAAGTCTCCTCATTGGCTTGGGCTCCTGTTGTGTTGCTTTTTAGTTGCCCTTACGATCAAGGCAATAATTACATCACATTTCAGCTGGGGGAGATGAATTATAAATTATGCTGGAGATGCAGGGTTTTACCAACAAAGACATCAGAGAGGACAAAGGTATAGAGTAAACGAGAACCACAAGGAGTGCAAGAAAGCGTGGACCACTCAAAAATAAAGCGTGTGTGTGATTGACTCTAGAGAGCTTGACTCTACTGTTGTGCTGCTGGATGAAGACAGAATCTTTACATCCTTAATTTGCTAATTTGATATTTGGATGTTTCAAATAACTAAAAAAATCCTATTAAAAGCTAGATTTTGTTTCATTTTTTGGTTAAAAAATTATTACTGAGTGAAGGTACAAAAATACTGTATAATACAGCAGTACTCTTGAGCCTGAATAATAATTTCCCTACACATCCACCATCATTGCACCTCAATGTCAGAAACAAAAGAGGTCTGACTACATGGTTAGTGATATCAGTTGCATCCACTCAGGAGAGTGTGCAAGAGTGTAAACAAACTAGAGATGAGTGACATAACGAAAGCCTAAGAGTGCGATCTCTGTGACTTTAGCCATGGCATGACTGTTGTTGACAGACTGACTGGTTTAAATATTTTTGAAATGCTGGTCTCCTGAGATGGTCACACACAATCATTTACACAGAATGGTGAGGAAAAATAAAAACATCCAGTGAGCAGCGGTTTTGCCTTGGAAATGCATTTCATGATGGACACTTTTTCATGAGTGAGGCCATTGGAGATGGCCAGACAGGAAGGCAGTAACTCATATAACCACTCTTTACAACCACGGTGAGCAGTATCAGATGGGCTACAACAGCAGAAGGTGACATCGGGTTCCACTCCAGTCAACCAAGAGTAGAAATCAGAGGTTACAGTGGGGACAGCTGAGATGAAACTGTGGTAGTGGTAGCTCAGTGGTTAAGACAATGGACTGCAGATCGGAAAGGTCATGAGTTCAAATCCCAGCATTACCAAACTGCCACTGTTGGACCCTTGAGCAAGGCCCTTAACCCTCAACTGCTCAGTTGTATAAATGAGATAAATGCAAGTCAGTCTGCCAAATGCCATATGTTTAAATGAAACTGTACAGGCAAAGTTGTCCAGATTTGACATCTGATTATCTTACATTTACAATTCCTAAGAACTGCTTGTATATTTTTTATCACCACAGTAAGGTTAGTTTTGTTTAATACGGTTTTGAACAGATTCTGATAGCCAGAACAGATACACAACAGCATGGCCATGAAGAATAATGCACACCAGCTGTTGCAGTCTTAGTGTAAGTTAACATCAAGCTGGAAAGGTTAGGCAACTTCTCTTAAATGTAGGCATGACATAAAACCATAATCCATGGTAAATTGTATAAACTATACAATATATTCAATAAACTATACAACCTGATATAACATCACAATGTACAGTGTGGTATGCTAGCAGTAGAAAAAACAAAGCAGTCATGAAAAGTTGCACAGGACATCATTAGAGACCAATTACATGACCCTGAAAGCAAGTGCAATAACTAGGAATTTGTGCAATAACTAGAGCGTGTGCAATAACTGAAAATATGTGCATAGTTAAGTTTGTGCAATACCTAATATTACATGTGCAATGTGTCCCAACAGGGGGTATGTGAGGAAAGTAGGATGTGAGCAATTGTTCTTTGTTGCATGTTTGTGTATATGAAATGGTAACTGTCACCTTCCACAGTATGTGCAATAGCAAAAAAAATACTTGTGCAGAACTATGAATTCATGCAGTAACATACTGTGTATGTGCAATATGTGTGGAAGGGAGGTAACTGAGGAGAGTAGGGTGTGTGTGCAATATGTAAATGTTACTTCTTAGGAAATGCAGCTGCTATTTACATTGTATTGGGCAGTAAAAAAAAACATCTTCAAAATATCAAAAGGCATTTAAAAGCCTGAACAAGTTTTAAGTAATTAATTAGGTTAATATTTTATAAACCAAATGAAAAATAGAATGGGTTTCGATACATTTCTAGATATTATACAATTGAACTTCAGTTTATATATTGAAAACTACTGGCTCATTATTAACTGTTTATAATATAAATTAGTATTATATGTTTCCCCAAATTCAAATGCATTTACTACATGGCCTACAGAGGTAAAACAGTCTCTGTCAGAATCAGCAAGCTGCGTCCATCAGAGCACTTTCTGCCAGATTCCTGAAATGAAGGCTTACCAACATTTGCCAACAATTTAGTGCAACTGAAAACCGTTCCAATGGGCAACCAACTGAATCAAATGAAGCTGACACAATGCCATAAACTGTCTCATGCACGAGCGGCATGGTGTCGCAGTGGATAGCGCTGTCGCCTCACAGCAAGAAGCCCCGGGTTCGATCCCCGGGTGGGGCGACCTGGGAAATTTCTGTGTGGAGTTTGCATGTTCTCCCCGTGTTCGCGTG
>JAOVYV010162089.1:0-10414 GCA_025674545.1 Hassar affinis
AACACTCCAGGGTTGGTGCGATGACAGAATTGTGGTCACAAACGTTCACTTTGCCCTTAGTCAAGGAGACCATGCCCCGTGACCGCTATCAAGATATTATGCGTTTTTTGCATTTTGACATAAAGGACCAAGGTCTGTTGCCCGTTCCTGCAGTACATCACTACAAAGCCAGATAAATTTGGCATCAAATTCTGGATTGCCGCCGACTTGAAGACGAAGTTTATGTGCAATGCTTTTCCATATCTTGGAAAAGATGTCACTCTTCCTAAAGGAGAAAGGCTGTCCTGCGAGAATGTAGTCATCCTGGATGACATCATGGACCAGAAATCCCGTTTGTATTCTGTGCATGCAGGAACACGTAGGTGGCCGGTTGCGGTTTTTTATAATGCCGTACATGACATGAACGATTTTATTATATATCTAACATATACTTCTTTGAATTGTTCTTTGCAGTGTGGCATCAAGATCATGGACCAGAAGGTTCAAAGCACCTCATCGTCTCGGAATTGACGTTTATTTGATTATGAAAGTAAATCGAAATAAAATTGTTTTTCACTACATGTATTTGTTTTGTCCCCTCATTGCCATCATTGCATGTAAAACATCTACAATAGCTTTATTATTGTTACTGCTGAGCCTAGTTAAACAGTACTAGTTAAACAGTGAAAGCGGAAGTGAAAGCGTTAGATTACAAAAATATTAGATCTATAATATATATTTATTTTTCCAATGAGAACATAAAAAAATGTGCAAAGCTCAAAGAATCTTACAATCGTGAAATTACAATAACGCTACGTGCCCATGGATTATATTATTATTACGGACTTTTGAAGAACGATTCGACAAAATTTCCTTCGCACGAATTCCTTCGATCGGCAACTTATACACTCGCGAGGTACTTCGAGAGATGTAGCTTTCTCTGTGCATGGGGGCTGAGGGGGTCAACCTCATTCCTGATCATTACCAAGACAATAGGTGGTAATCGCTTCACAGCAGGGGAGTGGGCAACAGGGTGGATGATTTCCCTTATGAAAATTTTCGTAGCTTTAGGAATTCTAGTGTTAATCAGCGCTCTGAAACAGACATCTTTTTCGAGCTTAATCAAAGTCTATCAAGATTAAACAACACTGTAACCAATCATGACGGTTCTGTACACATTAATCTGGACTTAATAGCTGTGGTCAATCAGTTAAATGAATGTTTAGCATTACCAATCGTCAATTTTATAGAATATGTACATGTATTCAAAGCCCCCTGATGGAAGAACTGCAGCATAATTTTACTCAAAGCCTCATGAGATTAAACAATACTTCAATCAGGCCTGCTCACACTACACGCACTAGGGGTGTCTCTAGGGATGACAAACCTGGTGCACTCGGTGAGTAGCATAGTTCTATGTGCTTCTCATGAACTCATTATCTGTACAGATCCTCTGCCCAAACATTTCCTGTTTTCTTGCAGCCCTTGGTGATTCAGGGGCAGCAGCCAGTTTCATTTATTGAGCCACTGCAGAGGCTCGGGTCATAAGAACAAACTCTTCCTTCCCGATTCGGGCTATGAATTAGATTAAATTAGATTCAATTTATTTATCATTTCAAATACATGCAAACACATACTGAAAAGAAATGTAATTTCTCTGGGTTCACGGTTTAAAGCACCATTATCCCAGAGCGGCTGCAGCGTGTGCATGCGCCGCCGTTCATAGATGGGAAAAAAAGAGAAAGCTGGAAAATGGATAACATTAGGAAGAAGAAAAGTGTGCTAACATACTGTTCATGCAGAACAGTCTGTGAACACATAAAAAAATCTCCACAGCACATATAAGCATCGGGTTGACATGGACAAGTTCAAGCACTGAGAGGTGTGTTCATAAGTAGGCGATGACAGAATGCTCTGACAGTCTCTGTGGGTGAAGGTGCAGGTAACCATGATGAAGTCATTCAGGGAGAGATTTGTTATGGAAGCCAATGCAGATAAGACATTTATTATGGTTAGCAAGAGACATGAGTACTTCTCCGTCTCGTTGTTTGGTGAGTGCGTGTTTGACCCGTGTTTGTTTCCCTGTTAGTTGCTGTGAGTGCGTTTGTTGTGCGAGTGTCTGCCGTGTGCCTGCTCTCCCATGTGCTTGGGTATGCGTGCTGTTTGTCTGTCTCCTTCTCATCTCGTGCTCCAGTTTTGCGTTTATTTTCTTAGTTTAGGTCTTCTCTTCTTTTCTCTTTCTCTGTTAGGAGCTTCCTTTTTATTTGCAGTATGTCGGGTCGGCTGGCTGCGGTGCATTGGTCTCGCAGCGCCAGTGCCCCAGCCAGCGCGCTCGTGCTGGTATATGTTAGACTATGTATCATAGTGTATATAGATTACTAACACCTCTTTCCTCTTTGCCTATTCTCTTTTTAGCTACTAACCATTGGTGTCCTGGACCCCTCTCTCTCCCTACATCTTTTGCTCCCTCTCACACTATCCCTTTTCTCCTCTCGCTCACCCGGGCCCGCTTAGCCAGTCTCACTCCTATAACTTCCCCGCTTCCTTATCTCCGGAGCCCCTCCGCTTCATCCTCCTTACTTCCTTCACTGTCCAATCCCCTCCGTTCTTTTGGACAGCTTTTCTTTCTCCTGCGTTTCCCTCTTCATAATGCTCATTCAGTTAATTTGTTATTTTGGGCTGGTCGTTTCCTGTGCTCTCTCCCGGCAGATTCATTGTGACGCCCACTCCTCCTGCCATTGCCCTGCCTTCCGTCACGTACCCAGGGACCTCCGAGCACAGCGCCTCATTGTCAAGTTACCTTCTCTGTCTGCTTGCTTATCCCCTGTCTCACTCCTCTGCTCCATTCTGTACTAAGCAACCTTTTAATAAACTTGGACATTTTGTTCTGCATCAACGTCTCCTCCAGCTGTCAGACCCGTTTCATAACAGTAAACCTTTCCATGATTGATTCCATATTTCTGTTAACAGTTAATGTTTGAGTTCCAACAGCTCTACCCACCACATCAATAATGTTGGGTAATTTCTGTGGTCGTTCAATAACTGACCCCACTCTTTTAATTTTCATCTTTTAATGACACCAGTGATCAATGCTCTGAATAGGTAGACATCCTCCACATCCTCTAGAGTTAACGGTGCAATGCAAATCCCACACCATTCACTCCATGAGTCCAACACATATCCAGCTGAGGATGTTCTGTCGGGATATGTGGGTTCTCCTGAACCATGACTCCTTGTTGAGAAAATAGTGTCAATTGTGTTGAGAGACCACTTAATCAATTCCATTCTTTTAGTTTTCGAAGAACAGTGTCTGAGATACTGAGAGGAGACAAAGAGCTTAAGCTAAAATACAGGGAAGTAACAGGAGTGACAGAAAGTGTGACTCATGAGCATAGGAAAAAAATGTATAAAAAAATGGTGCCCCCATTGGTGATGGCAATGTTACTTTCCAAACTCTTCCTTCATCTTCTTCTGAAGATGAAGATCTGCCTTCTACATGAAGAGGAGATCTCCTTCTTGCTCATCGAATCCCCTAAACATCCCATCATCCTCGGCATGGACTGGATCCATCTCCACAACCCAGTTATCTCCTGGAGAGAGGGGAAAATCCTTGAATGGTTCTTATTTTGCTTCATGCAATGTTTCAATGTCAAGTCCTGTCCAGTTCGAACTACCAAGGTAGAAAGTCCTGACCCTGTTATCGGCGTCCACGTCCCTCCCGAGTATGATGATCATTAACAAGCACTGAGCCAAGGGCCTTCCCCCACATTGGCCTTTGACTGCATTGTAGACCTCCTACCAGGTTGTACTCCTCCTTGTAATAAGGTCTATACTTTGTCCCTTCCTGAACAGAAAGCTATGAAGGAATACCTTCAAGAAGCTCTTCTTCAGGGTCACATCCAGCACTCCTCATCACCTGTCTCAGTAGTCTTCTTCTTTGTGGAAAAAAAGGAGGCAGCCTCAGGCCTTGTATCGATTATCAAGGACTGAATAAGGCAACGGTTCGATACCCATATCCTCTCCCTCTCATTCCTTCAGCCCTTGAACAGCTACCACCAAGTTCACCAAGTTAGATTTATGTAGCACATATAACCTGGTTCGCATGAGAGAAGGAAACAAATGGAAAACGGCATTCAGTACTGCTTTAGGTCACTACAAATACTTGGTAATGCCGTACGGACTGGCTTCTGCACCTAACGTTTCGTGAATGAAGTTTTCAGGGACCTGCTAGGGAGGTCAGGCATTGTTTACATAGATGACATTCTAGTTTTCTCGTCTAACCTCTCCTCTCAGGCTCTTAGGTGGCACATGGAAGCTGCCCACGGATTTCAGCGGCTGAAGAAGGCTTTCACCACAGCTCCAGTCCTCAAGCAACTTGATCCTGATCAGCCATTCATAGTGGATGTCGACGATTCATGCCAGGGTGTAGGCGCCATCCTTTCACAATGACACGGCACCCCAGCCAAGCTCCACCCAATTGCCTATTTCTCCAGGAAGCTCTCTCCTGCCGAGCAAAATTATGACATGGGGAATCGGGAGTTACTGGCCATTAAACTTGCTATTGAGGAGTGGAGCAATGGCTAGAGGGAGCCAAGCACCCCATGTCCATATTCACAGATCACAAAAACCTGGAGTACATCAAAGCAGCAAAAAGACTGAATTCACGCCTTGTTCTTTTCACAATTTGACTTTGTTTTATCTTACCATCCAGGATCTAAGAATGGAAAGGTGCATGCTCTCTCTAGGAGGTTTGAATGAGACTCTGCAGCCTCAGACCCTGAACCTATGGTGTAGCTGCCCCCCAGGTAAACTCTTTGTCCCAACCTCTCTATGCAGCTCCCTTATCTCATGGGCTCATGTCACACCTGGAGCAGGCCACCCTGGCACCAGACAAACTACTGAGTGGATCCTGTCCAAGTACTGGTGGCCCAATATGCTTTAAGTGTGCTTTAAGTTTGTCTGTCAATAAGTTATTCTCTGCTGGTAAGGTAGGCTATTTGTTTGTACCATCTGGTTAACTTTGTGTATTAACTTTGTATATTAACTTTGTGTAATATATAGATCTGGGTATTTCTGCTCTATTACTTGTTTGAGCTAGTTCTCTCATAGAAACTGATTAGTTGTGAATTGGTGGGCAGGGCTTAGTAGATATATTGAAGGTTTATAGAGTTATATGTGTTGTCTATTCTCTTGTATACTTATACCCTTGTATCTCTATCTAGTTTTCACCCAGGAACCTCCCAACCTCTCAAAAATGTGCCTTAATCCCATTCCAGTTGTCTGATTCCATAGACCAGGTAGACTACATACTCAAGCCAGTGGCAGGACCATCAACAACCTTGTCTACCCACAACTGCTTCCACAGTCTATGTCAGCAGTTGTAGGTGGGTTATGGAACTGCCAGTCTGCTGTGAAGAAAGCTGATTTGATATCAGCCCTGGCCTCTCACTACCATCTTGACTTCCTTGCTCTAACAGAAACTTGGGATTTCCCCACATGACTCTGCCACACCCACCGCTCTGTCATCTGCCTTTTCCCTCTCACGCAAACAATGGGAGTCTGGCAGGGGTGGTGGTACCGGTCTGCTGCTGTCTCATCGCTGGACCTTCTTTCCTCTTCATCTCTCGCATCTCAACATAACATCCTTTGAATTCCATGCAGTCACCGTCACCTCTTCAATTAACTTGCTTAACATCGTCATCTACCGTCCACCTGGTGCCCTTGGGGACAAAATGGACACGCTTCTCAGCCACTTCCCCACCGACAACATTCCTCTCACAATCATTGGTGACTTCAATATTCCCTCAGACAGACTGCAGTTATTATGCCTCCCTTCCCTTCTACAGTCCTTCTCCCTGATGCTGAACACCCCTCAGTCTACACACAAGGGAGGAAATTTCCTAGACCTGGTAATTCTCGCAGGAACATCCAAAAGATCTCACCTTCCTCTATAACCTCCCACAGACTCTCACTTCTCCCAGACCTAGACACCTTTTTCACACTACCAGTTGACCTCGCCACAGACTCTTTACTTACTTCACTCTCCTCCTCCATCGACGACATCTGTCCCAAAACATCTAGACCCAAGAAGCTCCGTCATCCTGCTCCATGGCGATTGGATATATTGTGCAGCCATTGGAGAGAGCTTAGTGCAGCAGAAAGGAAGTGGAGAAAGTCACAACTTGATAAAGATCTGACCTCCTACCGTGATCTTCTCTTCAAATTCTCAACCGATGTGACCCAAGCAAAAACAGTTGTTTTACAAGAATAAGATTGAGAACTCATTACATGATCCTCAAAAGCTCCATAACATCTCCTCTCTACTCAACCCACCAGCTCCTCCTCCTCCATCATCCCTAACAGCAGAAGACTTTTCAGCCTACTATGAACACAAGACCAAAGATATCTGCAAGTCCTTCACAACCAGACCTACTCCTCATCCTCAAACTCCACATCCAGCACCCTCTGCCACCACACTGGCACAGTTTATCACCATGACATCAGAAGACATTCTGCAATTAACACAGTCATCCAACCCTACAACCTGTCAGTTAGATCACTTCTCTCTTTTCTCTTTAAAATCTTGGAAAGCACTGTTTACAACCAACTGTCTCTCTACTTGTCAGATAACAATCTCCAAGATCCCAACCAATCTGGCTTCAAACCATCACACTCTACAGAGACGGCCCTCCTTGCAGTTACAGAGAAACTCCAGGCTGCTAGGTCAGAGAAACTCTCATCTGTCCTCATCCTCCTTGACCTCTGGGCAGCATTTGACACTGTCAACCACAGCATTCTCTTGTCACGTCTCTCTAGTCTTGGTATCCAGGGAACAGCATGGCAGTGGTTTGCCTCTTACCTGAAAGGCTGGACGTACCAGGTAACATGGAGAGGATCCTGTTCAGCTTCACGCAGACTCTCCACTGGTGTCCCACAAGGTTCAGTACTCTCCTATTCTTCCTCTATACTCTATCTCTGGGAGAAATCATAGCTTCTCATGGGTTCTCCTATCACTTTTACAACACCCAACAAATCCTCTCTTTTCTTCCTTCAGACACCAAAATCTCTGGATGACTGCTCACCAACTCAAACTTCCCGACTGGTTCCACCGTCTACCAAGGGCAAACACTCATCATGACTCTTCTCCATTCTGGCTCCAAGGTGGGGGAATGAGCTTCCTCCAAGTGTCAGAACAGCCGAATCTCTGTCCATCTTCAAACAATGTCTTAAAACCTTTAGTTTCCAAAGATATCCTTTTAAAAAAAAAAAGCTTTTCTCATACCTGATTGTACTCTTAATAGACATCTGAGCTATTATCAGAATATATTTGTTGATGGTGACCTTAAAGCACTTTTTGTAAGTCGTAAGCAATATGACTAGAGAGATCCAGGACTTTGTCTCCTCATGTACAGAGTGTGCTCAAGCCAAAGTACCTCGCACATTACCAGCAGGTAAATTACATCCGCTACCTATTCCTGAGAGACCCTGGTCCCACCTGGCAATTCACTTCATCACTGACCTCCCACAGTCTCAATGTTTAATGGCTGTATTCATTATTGTAGACCAATTCTCTAAAGGCGTCAAATTTGTCCCTCTTCCAGGCCTGCCCACAGCCATGGAAATGGCAGAGGCACTCTGGAGGATATCATGAGTGACCAAGGCTGGGGGTTTATATCTTGAGTGTGGAACGCTTTCATGGAGAAGCTGGGCATCACCATCAGTCTCACTTCCGGGTTCCATCCACAAGGTACTGATCAAGCCGAAAGTGTTAATCAAGAATTGACTAAATTCCTAAGATTGTACTGTCAGTTTCAGCCACAAGAATGGGTCAAATATCTTCCTTGGGCAGAGTATGCCCAAAAGTACATTTACATTTATGGCATTTGGCAGACGCCCTTATCCAGAGCGACTAACATTTAATCTTATTTATACAACTGAGCAGTTGAGGGTTAAGGGCCTTGCTCAGGGGCCCAACAGTGACTTGCCTGTGGTGGGATTTGAACTCACAACCTTTGGGTCAGTAGTCCAACTTCTTTACCACTGAGCTACACTGCCCACTGCCCACAAAAAGTCTCTACAGCACACTTCTACTGGACTCACCCCATTTGAGGTTTTCCTAGGCCACCAACCTCCACTGTTCCCATGGAATGCCGTGCCCACTGAGAGCCCTGCAGTCGACACCTGGTTTCACAAGAGCGAGAGGGTTTGGTCTAAGGTCCACCAGCAGCTCTCGATGGCCATATCACAAATGAAGAAGGCGGCTGATAGAAGATGCAGTCCTACCCCCCAGTATCAGCCAGGGGACCGAGTATGGGTGGGATTCAGGGCCTTCTAGCCTCCTTCCAAGGTAAGCAAGTTAAGTCCTTGTTATGTCGGTCCCTTTCCTATTGTTAAACTAATCAATGATGTCACCTACAGGGTCCAGATGTCAAGCCACAACCAGGTTCATCCCATGTTCCACGCTGAGAAGTATAAAAGAGGCTTGTTTTCACTCCTCACGGTAGATCAGCAAACATGCAGCTTCCTTCACGTCCGTTATCGCCAAGACTCTTCTATTCCTCGTTCCAAGTTAAGTAATCTTGCTTTGTTTCATGATTAGTGATTAGTCTTCCTTTGTTTACTTCCAGAGACCCTTTGCCAGAGCGTGGAGTGCTCCTGCCCTCACCTGTTCTCATTTTGGAATCTTCTGAGCTTTGTATCATGTTTGTTTTGTTACTCCCTCCACGCTCTAGTTGTTTTATGTTTTTGGACTGTTTAGATTATTCTTTGAACTGAACTGAGCCTTTTGTTTTTGCATCCATGTGTGTGTGTGTGTGTGTGTGTGTGTGTGTGATTTTGTTTTCAGATGTTTGACAAAGTTTCCCATCTGGGGGGTGGGGTACAGTCCTAAATGTCTGAGAAGATAATAAACACTGGTGGTAATAAAGATATCCATTTCCCTTCTGTTCACGTGTGTGCTTATCAACAAATCTCTATAAATGTTTAAAAAAAGGTAAAAAAAAATTAACAAAAAGTCAACAAAAGTCACCGGGTCAAAACATAACCCACTTTGTCCTGCCTACATAAAAATGATCAACCAATCAGAACACTCCTCATGTAGCCACGCCCACCTGACAAACTTTTGGCTAGAGGTATCGGGTATAACCTCTCTCCTATTTGTAGTACAAAGGTTATTTCAAGTTACACTATTTTGTTCCATCATAAAAATCCCCTCACATCTCATTATCTAGCCTATAAATCCACATATTACCCTAGAAACACAAGTTGTTAACGTTTTCATATACATACACACTCATTGCAAATATTAGACTACTAGTTATAGTGCTTTAAAGAAAGTTTTCAGTTAATTTTCATTCATTGATTCTTGTGCATGGTTCTTGTGCATTCTGTCATCCCTGACTAGTGTGATCTTGAGACACGAGAGGGTGACTGATAAGAGGTAATTCAATAGTTTTTTCCTCATTCCACAATTTTAATGAATTGGGTGGTGCATCTTTCTTTTATGCTTTAATAATAGCAGAGTCTAGACTTCATCCAGTAAAACCCATACACTCTGCATGTCTGATGTGACGTTCAGCAGGCATACTGCACAATGATATTTTTTGACATTGTTGGCCAAAAGATAATGTTTCCTGCTTGGTGCTTTGTGACTTCAACACCTGAGTGGCCTTTGTGCGCAATGCTGATGTATTCTTTGTGCAGAAATGGGAGAATGACTGCCTTGTCACCTTCCATAATGATCCCATCCTCCACTGTGGGTTTGTCTCTGCAAGGGCAAAGACTGACAGCAGGCTTTCTCTGGAAGGCCACCCTGGTTGAATGATTGCACTAAGGGTTTGTCGCACATCGTCCTCCACTGTGTGCCATCTGAGTTCTTCTAGTAAGGCTACATTTTCAGCAGGGCCCTGTGAGACTTGTGAGGTTGGAGCTTTTGAAAGTGTATTTGCCATGAAACACCTGTCATTTTAGGTTGGGAGGTTTCATGGCTAAATTGGACCAGCCTGGTGGCCAATCTTCATTCATTGCACATTGCACCAGTAAGAGCATCTGTGACCAAGACATTAAGTTTTTTTGATGTATCAAGAGCCACAGTATCCAGGGTATGGAGGAGCGACTCAGGAAACGTTTTCCACCACCAGCATCATGTAGTGACCTGGCCACTATTCTGCAAGAAGAATAGCTTAAAATCCCTCTGACCACTGTGCAGGACTTGTATATGTGATTCCCAAGACAAATTGATGCTGTATTGGCCACAAAAGGAGGCCCTACACCATACTAATAAATTATTTATTGTGGTCTAAAATGACAGGTGTTTCAGTTTCATTGTCTAACCACTGTATATAAAGGGGTTAGACAAAGAAACTGAAACACCTGACATTTTAGTGTGGGAGGTTTCATGGCTAAATTGGACCAGCCTGGTGGCCAATCTTCATTA
>JAOVYV010162105.1:0-10412 GCA_025674545.1 Hassar affinis
CCCCCCCCCCCCCCCCCCCCCCCCCCCCCCCCCCCCCCCCCCCCCCCCCCCCCCCCCCCCCCCCCCCCCCCCCCCTGGCTGCTCTTTAGATGTGGATTAAATTTGTACATCAGGTCGAGTTATGAATCAGTTATGCATTCATATATACACTATGTACTCAGTTTAAGATAAAATGCCCCTTAAACTTAATGTTGTTTATTTTTTTAGTTGATGAGTGAAATTTAAGTCTTTAATTACACATTTTTCTGTGAGAAAAAAAAAAACTACATGCCTCCCTGTATACTCCTAACTCCTTTCCATCTTTGTGGTTATTTTTTTCACATCTTGATTTGTCCAGATAATGACATTCAGTTGGAAAGCCATGTAAGTGAGCTCTGGGGTCATGTTAGTTCTCTGGTATTGCCATCATTCTTTTTTCATTGGTTTTTGCTACTTTTAGCCAATATTGCAAATATTAAGATCAATACATACAGTGTCAGGAGAGCCCTGAAGTAAATTCATATACAACTGTTATATGTATGTTACATGAAGGTTAGTTTTCTTAAATAAATTCTTATATATTATTGGTATCATTTTTAACTGGAAAAGGTGTAGATCGAGGTATAGTAAAGGAGTAATGTAGGGGTGAGGAGGGGATGACATTTAAAAAATCAGGGCTAGCAAAGCTAGTAAAAGTGTATTTGGCTTGATTCTTTTGGTCCCTGCCACCTGGGGCTGGATCGCCTTAGGGTTGTTGCACCCAGAGTAAGTCGACTTTGAGTTTATTACAAATCGACATGATAGCTCAGTCTTGAGTTGCTGCCTTTGGATTTGTCTGTGTGGGATCTTACAAACTGCTGCCAATCTTTTTGGACACTAGGGGGTCTTCCTGTTGGTGTTCCTGAGTAGGGTGTATTAGTGACCCTGACATTTTATGACCCCTGGATCAAAGCTTAGCCTGGGCTATTCTCTATAGGGCAATTAGTTAAGGGGTTCGGTAGATTCTCTCATGATTTTGTTAAACTCTGTGGTGCCAGTCCATTTGCTTAGTGTCATAAAGAGGGGTATATTCTGCCTTCATTTGTCCCAGGAAAACAAAAGCAACAGGGAAGGTCATGTACAAGTCATGCAGATAATTATGAGCCAGAGTGATTGAATTTTATGGTGTTTTCCATTGAGATCAAGCAAAAGTGGTTGTTACTGACAAGGGTGGCACAATAAGTTATTAGGTTTAGGGAAGCAATTACTTTTTCACATGGATGATGGGTTTAAAAAAAAGGGACAGAACATTTATAACTTTCCTGTGTTACAGCAGGTTGCATGCTGGTCCCCTTGCTCTGGCACAGAATGGGAGTATCACCTTCATCTGTGTGTTGAGCCATGAGCAACCCATCTTCTACCTCTGAGCAACACACTGCAGAATAATATAACTGGGTGAGGCATTGGCTTAACCACAGAATGTGTGAGAAACGTGAATACATTGCCAAACATTGTGGTAGGTACCCCACTCTGAGCAGTACATCCAACCAACCAGTGTCTATTAAACATTATTTTTATTTTTAGTTGTTGTTGTTGGGATTCTGTCGATGCTGACAGAAGAGTGTTCAGTGTGGTAATGAGATTCAAAACGTGCTGCTTTTTGTAAGCATTGCAAAGCATGGAGAATATGCATGTAGAAAAGGGGCCTAACAAAGTCTGCAGAAAAACAGATGTATTACAGTCTCTATCTGTAAAACTACAAAGTGCACCTGTATGATCAGTGGAGCTGATAAAATGGACAAAGTGTGTAGATACAAGGAGGAGGATTTAACATTACCAAAAAAAAAATAACTAACTTTTTTTTTTTTTACCATCACTAGATGTCTCCCACTCCTTTAAATCTCTCATTTCCCTGTTATGCTATATAAAGAATACAAGGCCACTGAGACTGCACCAGATCAGGCTGAGTGAAATGATATCTAACCTTCCTGCCTTATCGATATTTGACACACATATCTTCTGTGTGTGCACTGTGAGTTCCACCTCTTATTCCATCAAGGCTTTTATGCTCAGTACGAGCACTGCTGTAGTTTGCAGGTCTGGCTATACTTATGTAATAATGCCTGTCTGAGTTTACAGACAAATTTTGAAACAGGAAAACTTTGCAGCTAATAGATAATTAATTCCTGTGTTCTAATAGTATCATAAAAACAAAACTTCATTAAACACTCCAATGCATCAAACAGAATATAACTTATATAAACATTTACATACTGTGTTTAATTTAAGGTTAGACCTACGGTGCTGTGACAAAAGTATTTGCCCCTTCCCAATTTCTTCTATTGTTGCTAATTTGTCACATTTAAATGTTTCATATCATCAAACTGATTTTAATATAAGATAAAGACAACACGAGTAAATGCAAAATGTAGCTTTTAAATGATTATTCCATTTACTGAAGATTTATTCAATGCCCCCTTAGCTACCAGATCAACCAGTTAACTAAATTCAGTTGAATGTTGGGTTTAATTTCACCAGTGACACCCAGGCATGATTAGTGCCAGATCTGTTGAATTTAAACATCACTTAAATAGAATCTGTCTGCCAATGTGATGCAGAATGGAAGGTCTCAAGAAGCAGCCCATGATGCTATGTTTTAAAGAGATTGAAATCTGAAATCTACCAGTCTGGAAAGTGTTACAAAGCCATTGTTAACATGACCAACTACGCTTTGGAGTCTTCAGGTATGTTAATCTTTATATGTTAGACATGATTTGTAATGTCTAATGGCTCCTGTTCCATGCAAGTGATGGAAAAACAAACAGACAATCACGATACAGGAAATTAAGGGAATAAAGGAAAAAACATGGATACACAAGTGTGTGTCACCGTGTCAGTCAAGATCTCTTCACTAGAAGACGCTCGGCAGATTCGAAAGTACACCTCTTTATTGTGGAGGATCTCGAAAACTTTACTGATTGCTATTTCTACTGCAAGATAGAAGGAAGGAAGGAAGATGTAAACTACCCTACTAAATTAAATTGAAATACAGGACAGTGTATTGGAGTCTATAAATAAAAAATTGGAGATACTCAGAATACTGCACCAGGACATGAAAGATTTACAAGTCAGTTTAGAATTCACTCAAGAGCAGATGAATGATCTCCAACGAAATAACACAAGGACCTTCAAAATTCTGTGGGGTCACTCATCTTGCATGTTGAGCTCATTAAAAAAAGAAAACAAAGAACTGAAAGAAAAGGTCTTTGACATCCAAACCAGAAGGTAGCGCAACAATCTCATATTCTCCCAGATAACTGAAAATGAACCTGATAACCCAGAATCATTAATTGAAGACTTTACGCAAACAAAACTGAAACTGCTGAATGAAACACCTTCCACAATATACACTATCTGCATACATTCACAAAATTGACCATGCCCAATAATGGCACAGTTTGAACACTACAAAAAAAAAAAGAATTTGTTGAAAGCAAAGGAAGAGAACTTAAAGGAACACACTTTGGTATGAAAGACCAGTTTCCTCAGGTGTTTTACCTTTTTCTGAAGCAACATAGACTCTAGGGTAAATGTGTCTCGCCATTTGTGGACAAATTATATATCAATGGCCAGCTTTTCCGAGACTCAAAGGCAACCACTGTGGTTATTTTTAAATTTTAAAAGAAAAAAAGAGAAAAGAAAAAAAAGGAAAGAAAAGAAAAAAAGGAAAGGGAACAGAAAAAGAAAGCTGGAAAAATGGATTTGTTCCATGAACACATTTAAAACACCTCAATACGTTTGTCTGTTTGCTTATATTTCTCTTCTGTCTGAAGCATTTTGCTTCCTCAGGAACCATCTCTGGCACTTCACCCTAACTGGGAGCAATGTGCACACACACACACATATTCATGTCCATTCTCTAACCTGTTTATTGTTGTTTCTGCTTGTGAGTATTGTTTTTGTTTGTTTTTGTATATGTCGTCTTTGTCTCTGTGTGTTGGAAAGGTCAACCCTTCAACTGTAACATACTGCTATAGCATGCCAGCTCAATATTCCATTGTTATATCACAGCCATGGTTTTATCCTTGAAAATAACTTCCTGCAATACAAGAGGAATTGGATCTCTTGCCAATAGAACAAAATAACTAAATCATCTAGGTGGTAAAATCTGACTCGTTTCATTCAGGAAATCTTAGAGTCCCAAAAATGTAAGGCTAAATGGATTGGCCAGACATGGTGTATCCATCTTAATTAGGAAGACCATACAATTTTCAAATAATTTAGTCCTAACTGATCCAAAGTGTAGATACATTATCATCAGTGGCTCAATTGGGAAAGAAAACAGGAACCAGAGAAATCAATAACAGCAATTTCAGATTCATCCGGTGAGATTTTTCAAATCCTTCTACTCCAATCTTTACACCTCAGATAAGAAAATCTCACCAGAAGAAATTGAAGCATTCCTGAGTAGTGTCTCCCTGTCCAAATTATCTGCACCTGCCTCAAAATCAATAAACGGACCTCTTTCTTTTGAGGAAATTACCAAAGCTCTCTTTCAAAGACCTAATTACAAATCACCAGGAACTGAAGGCTATCCAGCAAGAATTATGGCCTCTCATTTCACCACTCTTCATGAAAATAATTTCAGAAATCTGCCAAAATGCAAACATAACTCATCATATGAATACTTCATTAATTCTAAAACCAAATAAAAAGTCTACAGACTCTTCCAGTTACCGTCTGATTTCACTGATCAACTCTGATATAAAAAATATAAGTAAAACTGGCTTCATCAAAGGAAGACACTCCTCAGAGAATACTCATAGACCATTTCACCTATTTCACTTATATAACAGTGAAATCTCTCTAACTAAATCACCATGCATAATAGCATCTCTTGATGCTGAAAAAGCATTTTATAGGCTGGAGTGGTCCTTTCTCTTTGCCTCTCTTAAGCATTTTGGATTTGGCACCTATTTTATCAATTGAATAAAAACACTAAAATGTTCAAATCCTGCCTCTGTTCTAACAAACAGATTCATGTCAAGACCTTTTCAGCTACAGAGAGGAAGTTGAAAAGAATGTACTTTATCACCATTACCATTTTGTCTTTTCCTTGAACCCCTAGCTGATTCCATTAGACAATGTGATGTAATCTCAGGTATACAGTCAAAATCATGTAGTCATAAAATTAGTCTGTATGCAGATGTTTTGCTATACCAATCAATAACCTATATCAATAATCCCTTCCATCAGTCCACAACATGATAAACAAATATAGTAATGTGTCTGGCTTTTCCATTAATTGGTTGAAATCTAAGTTTCTGCCTCTTAGTAAATCCAGTCAGGATGACAATGTCCAGGGTATACCATCTAAACATGTTGCACAGTCCATTAAATATCAGGGTATTCATATCTTATCAAACATATTCAATTTGTATAAACTTAATTATGTTCCTTTAATGCAAGAAATAAAAAGTAATCTAGACAGATGGAACAAACTACCATTATCCCTAATTGGTCGATTATCAACAGTTAAAATGAACATACTCCAAAACTTCACACTCCAAAAACCTAAGCATTTGGAGGCCTTGGCATGCCGAATTTTTACCACTATTTCTTATCTCATCAGCTAATTAATATAAGACATTGGACAAGTAACACAAACCACCTGTGGTTAGACATTGAAAACAGTTTAATTCAGGACATTGGACATGCCAGCATCCCATTCATAAACAAAACAATATATTGAGAGTTAACTTATCTGTCCACACCCCTTAAAGAAAAGGTTAAAATGCATACATTGAATTGGATACATTGACTTGTGGCCACAAGTTTACTGACCTGACCTGGGCAAAACAAATAACAACACCAGGCCTCACTTACCTCAGTTACAGTCAATGTACATGATTCCACAATGAGAAAGACATGGGGCAAAAATGCCATCCATGGGAGCACTGCAAGGCTCGAAACACTGCTGACCAAAAACAACACAAAGGCTCATCTCACATTGCCAAAAATATCTAGATGACCAACAAAAATTTTGGGAAGAGTCAAAGATGGAACATTTTGGAAGACATAGCTCCTGTGACATCTGGTCTAAAGCCAACACCGCTTTCCACTATAAGAACACCAGATCTACCGTTAAACATGGTGGTGGTAGTGTGATGTTCTGGGGCTGTTTTGCTTCAGGATGATCTGAACGAATTGTCATAATTGATGGAACCATGAATTCTGCTCTCTATCAGAAAATCCTGAAGGAGAATGTCCACCTGTCAGTTTGTAACCCAAGCACAGTTGGGTTATTCAGCAGGATAATGATCTGAAGAACACAAGCAAGTCCACCTCTGAATGATTCAAAAGAAACTAAATGAAGGTTTTGGAGTCAATGTTCTGACTTGAATCCCATTGTGATGCTGTGAAAAGACCTTAAATGGTCAGTTCATGCTCACAAATCCTCCAGTATAGCTGTATTAAAACAATTCTGCAGAGAACAGTGGGCCAATCTTTATCTTCAGTAAATGGAATGAACATTTTATAGCTGCATTTTGTATTTACTCATGTTGTCTTTATCTTATATTAAAATGAGTTGGATGATCTGAAACATATCAATGTGACATTAGCAGAAATAGAAGAAATTTGGAAGGGGGCAAATACTTCGTCATGGCACTGTTGGTAATAGAAAATGAGGCAAGCTCTTCAATGTGTGTTGAAATGTTCAGCAAGTAAGCAATGTGACAATTTTGAAATATAATTATTATAAGGTGTGAATGACAGAAGAGAAGGCTGCAATTCTTTTCATCTTAAACAGTCCACTAAACATAAAGGTATCCAGTGTGTTAAGTCTGTCACTCCAATAAAGTAGAAAAACACAAACATTCCGAATAATTGACCATTATGTTACTCTTTTTGGCTGCATTTTGGCTGGGTAGGTCCCCAAGCTGTAACCCTGATCCCTACACACTGCACAGGGTACAGAATCCCAAGGGCTCTTCATAGGGAACTCAGTCGCTAAAACAGCTCTGTTTGGGACACGCTGCAACGTCATCAACAGCGGACAGCATCGGGGTTCAGACTAATATTGTATTATGTAGGGACTGGTGATGAAACGTCTATGAATTTTAACATTTTAATGTATGTTTTTCCACAGTGCTCTGATCTCTCATGTTCAGTGTTATGACCTCCTAGCTATCAACCATTGTTTATAAAAACATACAAAGAAGTTGTAGCTCTTTTTGGGTTGCTATATTTTTATTTGTTACATCAAATAATAAGAGACAACAAAGGTGACAGATCCGCATAACACATACGCAAACTCCTTCCCTTCCACTGTGGTGGCGGGTCTCTGAGGTAAAATCGAATCAGCCAATCATGTAGCAGTGGCACAACAGGACTTCTGGCGAAGTGATATACTCATGTTCCCCAGCTCCCTACACACTGTGCAGTTCCCTTTATCAACCATCTTTAATATTCAATCGTAAACAATCCAAGATTGAATAAAGATGCAGGCAAACTCTGTCCTTTTCCTGCTGGATTTAAGTGCTGCATTTGAAACAGTTGATCATGTCTTCTCATCGCCTCCAGAACTGGGTAGGCCTTAGTGGCTTAGTCTTAGACTGGTTTAGATCTTATTTAGAAGGGCGTGATTATTATGTTGCAATAGGTACTTCCTCCTCCACACATCAAAAAATAACTAAACATAATAAAGAAACATGCCATCATTAGCCATCATCAATATGCAGATCAATCAACTTTACATTTTTTTAGAACCTAAAGCTCTAAAATCAATCAGCTCATTGTGGAAGTGCTTAGGTGATATACAGACACGGAGGTCTAACAATTTTCTGCAGCTATACAAAGACAAGACCGAGGTTCTTGTTCTTGGTAGTGATTCACAAAGAAATGATGTTCAGACATATTTAGACCAAGTGTACCTGAAGGCCAAACAATGTGTTAAGAACTTAGGCGTCATTTTTGATAATGAACTCAGCTTTAAATCTTACATTATGACTACATGCAGGCCAGCTTACTTTCACCTTCGAAATATCTCTAAGATCCGAGACATGCTCTCTCCTGCTGTTAGTGAGAATCTTGTCCATGCATTTATCACATCAAGGTTAGTTTATTGCTGTTTTATCTGCTCCCAAAGAGCTCTATTTCACACCTACAATGAGTCCAGAATGCTGCTGCTAGGGTCCTGACCCACAGGAGTAAGAGGGATCATATTACACCTGCACTCCACTCACTGCACTGGTTAGCTGTTAGTTTTAGAATAGATTTTAAGGTTCTGGTGATGGTTTTTAAATGCATTCATGGCCTTGCTCCTCATTACCTTAGTGGAATGATTGTTAGTTATCTTCCAGTCAGGTCTCTCAGGTCTTCAAACAGTAATCTACTGGTGATTCCCAAAACCCAGTTAAAGATCGAGAGAGTGCTTTTAGCCACTGTGGCCCAAAGCTTTGGAACTCTCTTCCTGAGGAGCTCAGAGAAATTTCATTCCTGAACACCAGACTCAAAACCTTCCTTTTTAGATCTGTGTTTCCTTAAGGAATTTCTATGATTTTATTTTGATTATTTTATTTATATTATTTTATATTTTACATAGTTATGATTATTTTTAAGCTTATTTTAATTTCAATTATACTATGATTTTAAATGTTCAAAATTATCTGTAAAGCACTTTGAGCTGCATGTATGTATGAAAGGTGCTATACAAATAAAAATTATTATTTCACTTTTATCAAATAAAGGCAAGTGAATAATGAGGCAACATTCAACAGTTTCTCTTAAAATCGACCTGTGATAAACAGCACCAACATTTTTAATGGCCCTACAATGCCCACCTTCATGTAAAACACAAATCAAAATGAGTGATAAATAATTAGTGATTAATTCAAGTCATAGCTCTCCTGCAACTGCAGCATTACTTATTTTCTTTATTTAAATCAATTTAATTGTGATTCATTTTTACACAATATGTTAACAGGATTTTAAAAAGTAATCATGTGACAGCTCTACTTAATACATTACACAAACACAGTGGAGGGAGCAAAGAAACAGAAAAAAACTAGATATTCTTACTATTTTTAGGGGTACAAGCATGTAGTGCTGGAACACTATTGATAGGGTGTAACAAAATCTAGGTTGTTACAAAATAAATAGTGGGATAGTAACAGCACTGAAGTTCCACCCAGCACCACCAAGCTGCCACTGTTGAGCCCCTGAGCAAGGCCCTTAACTGCTCAGTTGTGTAAATATGACAAATGTAAGTCACTCTGGATAAGGGTGTCTGCCAAATGCCATAAATGTAAATGCCAGGATTCTTCACAATTCATTAATTAATCACCTGCCATTTGGAATCTAATACAATTTTCACTAAGTAATATAACGAACAACAGACTGAAAAGCATTCCTAGCACTCCTGAAAGTTTAAGAACGAAAGCCCTCTTAAAACATATCGAATGAAGTCTTATGATTGCCACATTCTCTAAATACATTATTTTCAGTAAAAGTAATAATTATACTCATTAATGTGGACATATGAAAGATTTCCACAAAATAACATCCACTTCACTTGAAAAACAGAATGATGCCCGGGATCACACTGCCTTCATTCGCTTACCTTCTTCCTATAGAGCATCCTGCTGCCAGCTCCTCCCCAGGTGTGCGACACACATTCAGCAGTCCACATGATGTGAAAGACAATGTAAAATCAGACCTTTTTTCGATTGCTCCATGGTCCATTGTAGGCACCTTTAGTAGTAGACAACCCGACACTCTGAAGGCTGTGATGCAGTGTGTTTTCTCTCACCTTTCTATCATGTACTTTTTCAGCATAAGTAGCTGTTCTGTGGGATCAAACAAAATGGCCTAGCCTTCGCTCCCCAGCACATCAGTGAGCCTTGGGTGCCTGTGACCCTGTCACCAGTTCAAACAATATTTAACAGAATAACAAATCTTTCATAGTCATTCCTTTTCCTAGAAACATCCCAAGTGACTTTCAGAGAGGGCTGGTCAATTTAAAAAACCTTTAACAAATAAATATCCCTATTATGGGCTCTCAAAAACTCACAAACATGCTGATGTCACCTGTTTCGGTTTCTAACGTCACCAATATTAAAGGTCACAGCTGAGGAATAACTGCACACAAAAATACAGTCTTTAATAAAGAGAGGACATACAGAGGTTAGACAATGAAACTGAAACACCTGTCATTTTAGTGTGGGAGGTTTCATGGCTAAAATGAATGTTCATTAATTGAACATTGCACCATTTAAGAGCAGAGTGTGAAAGCTCAATTAGCAGGGTAAGAGCACAGGTTTGCTCAAAATATTGCAATGCACACAACATTATGGGTGACATGCCAGTGCACGTCTTGCTGGCGCATCTGTGAGCAAGACAGCAAGTCTTTGTGATGCATCAAGAGCCACGGTATCCAGGGTAATGTCAGCATA
>JAOVYV010162120.1:0-10411 GCA_025674545.1 Hassar affinis
TTCCACCACCAGCATCACGTAGTGACCTGGCCACTATCCTGCAAGAAGAATGGCTTAAAATCCCTCTGACTTGTAGATGCCATTTCCAAGACAAATTGATGCTGTATTGGCCACAAAAGGATGCCCTACACCATACTAATAAATTATTGTGGTGTAAAATGACAAGTGTTTCAGTTTCATTGTCTAACCCCTGTATATATTTTAGTAATTGTATTTTAGATTTACCCTTGGTCAATGTAATGCCAGTTTAAATTTTTCTTACAGGGATAATCACTGGTTTCAATCGGGTTGGTCTTCTAATGTCTTCTTCAATGCAGGCGATTGATACTGGTGGCTTCTGCTGCCCAACATCTTCATGTCAATGGCATGGTGTATTTTTGTCTGTCAGGTTAGGCTTGAAACAGAGAATGGCTCTACACTGAATAAATAATGTTGACCAGCATGCATGGTCTGTAGATCCATAAGCAGATATACCTTTTGGATTTTCTGCAAAGCATGCACTGAAACGTGTCTCAATTTACAGGTTTGTCATTTAAGTGTACCAGATTCACATATTCAAGGAAATTCAGGGCGACATCTCGCCACAAGACAAAATCAACTCCAAACAGATCACATCATAACAGGCTAGTGTGTCTTCGTATGAAAGCTACAGGCCACTACAACCTCTACTTCCCCCCAGGTCCTTATCCACCCAAGAACCTTCTTCCACATCATCACATGCTCTGAGCTGGATTATGCTTTGGTAAAAGCTTGACATAAAATGACTGACAAGCTTTTTTGAACAAAGATCAGTTTTGCAAGTTCTTGTACAATTGTTCAAAGAGAGAAAGTAATTTACAAGATAAAGGAGGTGTTTCTAGGATCGTCTGACACTGAAGTCACAAGTGGAACACTTTGTTCCGTCAGCGTGGAATTTCAGCTAGCTTGAAATGCCACATTTTCTCTGAAGAAATATAATGGTTATTTTACCCAACAAAAGATTAAGCTGTCACTTCAAATTCTGACAGCAACACTCTAACTCATGTTCCCTGGATATGAACTTCTTTTCCAAAGCTCTTCTACTTCCTGTGGTCTGTGGTATGATGCCTATCAGAACGACTTCAATTACATTCAAATATTTCCCCTTAGCATTTTTCTGTGCATATCTTGACTCCATAATTGGTGGCTACTGTAACCATGATACTGATCACCATGGAGAAAAAGACCATCTACAAGCTGCCTATTGTTACAGTTACCTATGCTGAAATAAACTCATGTTCTACTGTAAGATGAGGAATGAGAAGAAGGCAGAAAACAGTTGAAGAAGAAATGCTGCTGCAGGATAAGGTGCAAGAGAGAAAGAGGCACAAATGACAAAAGACATGTAATGATGTAATGAGCAGCAGGATGTTGGCACTGAGATAAGTAGAGGGCAGCATTCAGAAAGCCTGCCCAAAGAAACGGAAATTATCTAGCGTATTTTTGAGATTCAGAGATGCAAAAACCTCTGTCCACCAATGAGCTCTTGTGCACATTCTGGGCATCTTCATTAAGGTACTGTGTCTAAGCCTTTTAGTTGTCCAAGCTATGAACATTTGCTCTGAGACAGTACAGAATGATGGGCCAATCCATACTATCCCTATCCACTACACCCTTGTTTCACTTCCTAACATAATAGCAAACATTGCATAGCTTAATATTGATATTTGATGTTCACATTAAGTAATTCTTTTTTCATTTTTGGTCCTATTTTTGTTTTGACAGAAATGCTTTCTTTACATATTTTAGAAATCCCCCCCACCCCACCCCCTTTTTAGCAGTTAACTGCAAGTTATTCTTCAACTTATACATTATGGTTATTGTGTATGCATAACCATATACCATTGGTATGTGTATTATGGAAACTCCACTAGTTCTCAGATAACATGATGGCTTATGAAGTGCTGCTGCTGGTGTGCCATAGGTTAAGCAGTGCCTGGCATTGCACCTGGTGAAGGTTGGCAAAGGTCTGGACAAGCCTGGTGACTGTCCATCAAAGACATGGTGATGGACTGAGTCTTCAGTTTCCGAGGGTTTGGGCCTCCTTATAGAACCCTGATGGAGATTATAAGAGGAACATTCTGGAGACAGGTATCCAGGGAACAGCAGGGCAGTGCTTTGCCTCTAACCTGGAAGACCGGTCTTACCATTTAACATGGAGAGGATCCAATTCAGCTCCATGCAGACTCTCCACTGGTGTCCCACAAGGTTTAGTACTCGGTCCTCTCCTATTGTCTCACTATACTCTATCTCTGGGAGAACTCATAGATTCTTGTGGGTTCCCTTACCACTTTTACACTGATGACACCCAACTTATCTTCTCTTTTCCTCCCTCAGACACCAACATCTCGGCTTGTATTTCAGCTTACCTGACTAAACATCTCATCCTGGATGACTAATCACCAACTCAAACTTAACCCTGACAAAACTGAAATCCTGATCATTTCCGGTGACTCACTACCACACCATGACTTGACTATGTCTCTGGACAACATATCTCTACTACCCTCCGCAACAGCTTGCAACCTCGGTGTGACCATTGACAACAAACTGTCCTTCACTGCTCACATCACAACCCTGACTCGCTCCTGCAGATACCTCCTTTACAACATTAGAAGTATCCAACCATTTCTCACAACTCAAGCCACACAAATACTTGTTCAATCACTGGTCATTTCCAAACTGGACTACTGCATCTCACTCCTTTCAGGTCTCCCACAGAAGTCTATCCAACCACTACAGCTCATTGAGAACACAGCTATACATCTTGTCTTCAACCTCCCTCAAATTTCACACACTACCCTCTTACTCCACTCCCTCCACTGGCTTGCAATAGCCGCTCGCATCCAGTTCAAAACCCTGACACTCGCCTACAAGGCAAAAACTGGACCTGCACCCACATACCTTAAAGCACCTCACTCCCTTCAGTCCCCCAGCACTGCCCGACTGGTTCCACCCTCTACCAAGGGCAAGGGCATCTGTTAAATGCTTTAAATGTAAATATAAATGTAAATGCAAACTCTACAAAAAAGTTATTGTATCCCCTTACAAGAAAATTAAGCTTTTCAGTCAATTTGGTTTTCTAAATCCATGTGCACACACACACACACTCCAGTTATGTGCTTTCCCTTACCTTACCTTACCTATGTGCTTTACCTATACCAGTTGGACCTGTTTCTCTCCATTCACAGCAGCTGCTTAACTAAGCCTCTTCTGCAACACCATAATTGAAAATGTACATGGTTATATCATCTCTCAAATGGAAGTTTAATTTTTCATTTGATTTCATTCCATCCCTCATGGTTTGATTTTCCGTTTATTTGCACTCCTCCCGCAAACATTTTTAACACCAGCCACCATTGGCTGCAGTCCACAACATTTGATGATTGTTATTCATCAGCTATGGCAGAAATTTTAATTAAGAATTATTTTGCAATATTCAATTAACTTAATTAACCTGTTTAAGAAGCCTTTCTTCGCTGGATAAAGTGAAGGAGGGAATGGTGCTCCAGCACCCTCTATTGATTACTGCAGTTTCTGAATGGTAGAAATAGTTTTTTTAGTCAAGTGACTAGATGACTGTAAGGATAAATAATTTCTGACAAATTCCAAAAATTAAAAGATTTAGGAACAGTGGGTTTGCCCACAGAAAATAAAATTGTACAATATGATGGCTAGTAAAGTCATATATCATGGAGTTCCATGGAATTATATTATATAATGAAAATATATTTTCTGTATTTCTGTCACCAAGGATTTGACAGTAAATGTCAAGCATTTGACACATGACTCACTCATCTGACTCACCCATTATTAACAGCTCTGAAAAGGATTGTGGCCATACACTGACACAGTTGGAAACAAGAAACACCTGGGTTTGATTCCCAGACTGTGGTCTGTGTGGAGTCTGCAAATTATGCCCATGTCTGTATGGGTTTCCTCTGGGAGCCCCGGTTTCCTCTCACAGTGGAAAGACATGGAGACAAACTGGAGACACTAAATTACCCCTAGGTGTAAGTGTGTGTGAATGTGTCTATTTGAGTGTCTGCCCAGCAATGCTCTGTTGATCTGTCCAGTATTTTTCAGCTCAGTGAGTACTGGGATAGGCTTCAGTACTCCCACTACAGTAGTAAATTAAGCAGCTTATACAATGAATAAATGAATGAATGAATGAAAATGTCGTGTTTGTCTAATTCTGGAGTACATCTTTAATGCACTGTTTCCTAATTTGCATTTCTGCTTGCAGAGGAGGAGCCTGGATTTCACTAGCACAATATAAAGCCTGCTCGGCAGCTTTTTCACTGTTATTCTGATATTTGCAGGGAATCAAATTGGCTTTATTTATGCAACTTTCAGAGGTAAGGCTCAGCTTAGTTAATACTAGTCTTTCATATTAAACAACACTTTTTATTTTTAATGACTAAATTAAATGAGATATACCTCTTCCATTTTTACTCAGGGAATTTCAGGGAATTTCTGTAGTACATCAGTTACAGAACACTCTAAGGTAAGACAATATGAGTCACTTTTTAGGTCATTTGTATTGACAGGGGTTCACTCAGAAACATGTAGGCCTATAAGTAATGTCAACTTGGGCGTAATATGTTCTGTTGTAAAGTTATAATAATAAAAAGTTATATGGCTCCAAATTATCCAGAATATTACTGCACACATTTGTCCCAAATATTTATTTGGAATCTTTTAATAAAAATAAATCTGTGTTGAAGGAAGCTATGAAACATTCTCTGGCTCCAAGAGTTATACACTGTAAATCATTGAGCAGCAAATTATTTTGATAAAACATAATTCAATTTTTTTTATGATTATGTAGTTATGCATGTTATATTTTGTTTTGCTCATCCTTGTTCCTAGTGTAGCCACAGTTCAGCAGTCAACTCAAAGCCAGTACATACTGTAAACAAGGTACATACATTGGACTTGATATCAATTAAATGTGTAAATAGGGTTGATGAGTTTCATGGCTTATGTGGCAAAATATTTCATATAACCCATAAAATAAACTGTAAGTGTCTGAGATGGGCCATTATGCTTTTAAGAAAGTAAGAAGAAAGTGCATTTGAGTTGATGTTTCATGTGTGTCTGAATTGGTTTCTTTATTCTTATCTGTTCTTTCGCACTGTCATAAATATTGATGGTGCATTTTTTTCAGCAGTAAATCTACCCTTTTACATCCACTATCTTTATGCCATCTCAGTCACATGCAGGGCTGGCCCAATGCTCAAGTCTGTGTAGGGCCATCTGTGGCCACCAGAGGGCCTTCAAGGAAGCTTGAGAGCATATAAAAATAAAAAAAATGTATGATGGTAACTGGCTGACTAGCTAACACTCCTGTATGTTTAATCCATTCCTGCTGTCTGTGTCAGAGCTGGTGCCACATTCATTCACCCACGCACTGTAACAGACAGTGTAACTGGGGTAACTGCATTGTGACGTCAGGACAGTCAGTCAGACTAATTACAGGTTACAGTGCTCTCCTCTACATCAATGGAAAAAGCAGTAAGAAAATGAATGTCATATAAAAAAGAACATATCCTTCTGGAACAGAGACAAGAAAAACAGAAGATGAGAAAAGATTTACAGTAGGTGTGTGAAAGATCAAGCATTGCCAATAGTTAATAGTGCACCGCAGCACCGACACGGTAGAAGGCCTGAAAAGTACAGTTGAACTTTATTCTGATAACTTATACATCACAAAGCTGTACAAAACCCCCTTCTATATTTACTGAGAAATTACTAATATTTATATATGTGTGTTTGTCAGGAGCTGCAGCCCCTCATGGCTAACACAATTCCACAGACAGCAGAAGAAAAGAAGGCACAACTACAGCAGAATGAGCAGCAACATTCACAATCTAAGTCATCTACAGCTCAGAAGATCAAAGTCAAACTCACACGCTTCGTGTCTTACTTCTCTGGAGACATGGCTCCTTTGGGCAAGTGGATGAAAGGTAGGCTTAGACAAGTCATAGCTGCTTTCACACAGTCTCTGTCAAAAAAGCATATCGTTACAAATGCTTATGTTATATAATAAAATGATTAAAGTTAAAATTGAGCTTACTGACTAATAACACTAAATTTGATGTTTTGGCAAATTGTTTAATTTAATTTTATTGTTTTATTTTATTTTTTGGATTATGACATTGCTGTTGGTGCCAAATGGAGTGGATTGAGTATTTCAGAAACTGCTCATCTGATAAGATTTTCACCCACAACAGCCTCTAGAGTTCACACAGACCGAATGGTGCGCAAAACAAAAAACATTGAACGGGCGATAGTTTTGGGGGTAGAAACGCCTCGTTGTTAAGACAGATCAGTGAAAAATGGCCAGACGGGTTTGAGCTGCCAGGAAGGATGCTGAAAACTCAACTCAAATCATCACTCTTTACATACAACGAACATAATCAGGAACAGTACACACCCTCAACACAGCCTCTTCACACTTCTGACATCAGACAGGCACTATAGGAGTGTGAAGTTCACGACAACAAGACAGATATACAGCGTCTAGCCACAGGCCATCAGGCTTGTAAATGACTACTGACACACACACCCCCTTATCATCATCCAATAGGCTGAATGCATAGCTAACACACAACGCACACTTCTCATTTATGGTATTCCCTAAACTACACACTCTGAATTCCACATGCTACTGTCATTTACAATAACGCACCGTGCACTTTATGACAGATGCCATTTGTTAATTATATTTTTGGCTCATTGCTCTTTGCACATGTTACCCTACCTCATTCTCCTTGCGCAATCCTGTACAATTTGTGCACAGCTGTGTATATTTTGTGTCTGCGGACTAGCAAAATAAGAATTTCATCGTACACTGTAACACCTGTTTACATTGTGCAAAGGACATTAAAACTCTTGAATCTTACAACTGCGCTAATTAGAAAAGTATCTCCACATGCACAATCCACTCAACCATGATGTTGATGGGCTACAACAGCAGAAAACCACCTCAGCTTACTTTTGCTACCTAACAGTCATGACATCTGCCCCTAAAATACTTTTTAGTATACTTAAAGTATACTTGTATCCTACCTTACCTTTACATGTGCATTTAATGTGTGTACTGATAACCCACGAGGTCATGCTGAACCTAACAGATCTTTATAAAAGCAGTCATGCGTCTTTCTATATCTCACCATCTCTTCTGTAGTTCAGGCAGAATGTTCCAGTGCAGATATTTCACATCAGATCAGATGCAGATCAGCAGTTTCTTCAGTGTAGTGAGTGTAGCTAAGCAAAAAATCAAGGAGGTTAGGTGTATTGTCATTGCATCAGTTATTGGCATTAGTCCTTTTAAAACTAGAATAAAACATGTAAACTAGAACATTTTAAACTGTTAACATCCCACTTTGGAATTAAATTTTTTTTCTGTGCTTATCAGTGAAAGTGTACTTTTCTTGTCACACCTACTCATGGAATCTGCGTACATTTAAGCTGGTATATGCCTCAAAGTTTCATACAGTTCAGACTGGCTCCATTGGTACAGTACATGGTGCCCTGCGATGGATTGGTGTCCCATCCAGGATATATTCCCACCTCCCAACCAGTGTTTCTAGGATAGGTTGGAAATCTTGTTTAACAGAAAGGCATGGTTGTACCCCATGGGTCCACTGAGTCACATCACCATTTCTTTTAATTATACTTTTTAATAGTTTTGAAATTGAATATACTAATTGTTCCAGTTTTGCAAGTGGAATTTATACCCATTCTTGCTGTGTACAAGACTTGAGCTGCTCAACAGCGTTTGGACACTGTCTGATTCTCATCTTCATGATGCACCATAGGAGACAGATCTGAACTGGAAAAAAGTTCCTTGAAAAAGATGTTGTCTTCATGGCAGCATACTAGTGCATCTCAGAAAAGGTTAAATTTTTCATCATTTAATTTGAAAAAGGTAAACTGTCATATAGTTTATATTAATTGCACATCAAGAGACATAGTTCAAACCTTTTTTTGTTTTCATTTTCATCGTTATGGCTTGTAGCTCATGAAAAACAGAAAGCCAGTATCTCAGATGATTTGAATATTTTTTTGTGAACAGCCAGCCTTTTCAGCAATGACCTTCTGTGGCCTTGTGGAGGGTGTTGATGATCATCTTCTCCACAACTGTCAAGTCATCAGTCTGAACCATGATTGTGGTTGCGTGTGCTGAACTAGACTGAGAGATACAGAGCATATATATTTTCATGAGCTGTAAGGCATAATGATCAAAATTGAACAAAAAGGCTAGAAATATGTCACTTCATACGTAATGAATATAAAATTTAAACTTTTAGTTTACCTTTTTCAAATTAAATTATGAAAAAAATAAACTTTTTCCACTATATTCAAATTTTTTTAGATGCACTAGTATGTCTCCAAAATACCAATAGAAGTCTCCACATTAATGGTACCTTCACATATATGCAGATCGCCCATGCCGCGGACACTGATGCACCCCCATGCAGTCACAGATGTTGGTTTTTGCATTTTTCGTGGGTAACAGTCTGAATCTTTTCATGATATTATAGATGGTGAAAGACCTAAATTCTTTGCAATCCGGCACTGAGAAACATTGTATTTGAACTGACTGACTATTCTCTCATGAAGTTTGGCACAAAGTGTTGAACCACGACCCATCCTTGCTTGCAAAGACTCAGCCTTTGGTGGAGGCTCCTTTTATACTCAATCCTGATGACCTCACCTGTTACCAGTTACATTGCTAATTGTGGAACCCTCCAGAATTGCTTTATAACCTTTTTTAATCTTATTTAGCCTCTGTCCCAAGTGTTGCAGCCATCAATTTCTAGATTCATTTAACAAAAAGAATTAAGTTAATCATTGAAAGCACTGAAAATCTTTTCTTTGTGATAAAAAAGCTTTGGGGGAATTAACTTATTAACAAATTACAGATTTTTTTATTTCATTTTAAGTAAGTACCCCAAATTTCCTTAAATGAGGTTTGTAAATACATGCCCTTGACTTCACTACTGGTTCAAGCATACAGTCACATAAGCGAATGGATCTTTATTCCAGACTCCAGACATTGATTAATCAGCACTCTAATAATAGAATGCAACAAACACTCCATTACAGGCCAGATAGACGGTCTGCATTTGAGATTCTATAAAAGAATGATCAGCATGGGATAGCTATTTTGTTTTCATTTTTTCCTACACTGAAACTTAAAAAACTAATGGTATATACATTTTTTGAAAACAGGATTCCCCAAGGGTCCTTTGGATAGTTGCTTAAAGGGTTCTTCTGAAGAAAAAACACTGTTGTTAAATTATTTTAGATTGTATATAATGTATATATAATTTTTCTTATTCATTATTTATGTTTAAATGATCTGTACTGTATGTACATTACTGATTCTTATTTTTTCTCTGTAAAATGTATTGTGTGCAGGACAGTTCATCTTGCTTCAGATTATTGACTGGGTGTTGAGAGGTGCAGCACAGGTCATGTTTGTGAACAACCCCCTGAGTGGACTGATCATCTTTGCTGGACTGATCCTCCAGAACAGATGGTGGGCTCTCAACGGCTTTGTGGGGACCCTGTTTGCCACAATCTCGGCCCTCATCCTCAAACAAAATAGGTATTTCCAGATTGCAGTTATTTATCCTTAAATTGAAAACTGTTTACTGATAGGATAGTGTTGTAATTTTTCAGTTTTTCTCAGAGGGGCAATCGCAGCAGGCCTGTATGGATACAACGGAATTCTGGTTGGTCTTCTAATGGCAGTCTTCTCCAACGCGGGCGACTGGTACTGGTGGCTTCTGCTGCCCAACATCTTCATGTCAATGGCCTGGTGAGTTTCAGGCACTCATTTTTCTGTGCATTCTTGTCAGTCAGGTTAGTCTTAAACCAGTAAAAGGGTACACACTGTATAAATAATGTTGACCAGCATGTATGTTCTGTATATGTATATAAGCAGATATACCTGTGGGTTTTGTAAAGCAAGCAGTGTAACTTGTGTCTCAGTTGTCACGGTTAAACTGAATCTGATAGCATTTGTAATTGAAAGCACGGGCTTTTTCTCAAGTTTTTCATTCAAGCATGACAGATTTAGGTTAGACAAGGTGACATGCTGTCACAAGATAAAATCAAGACAACACAGATAACATCAGCCAGATTTCTTATTCAAAGGTTGCACATGATGTAGTGACGAGCTAGCCCTGATACAACACAGGAATGCAAAATTCCAGGAATGCCGAGGTTTCCTCTGTGTCATGGGAAGGCCACAGCATCTTTATCAAGTGTCAAACCATGAAATGATTCTTAGGGCAAGAGTTAAAGTAGGCCTTCGGGATCCTTTCAAACATTTAAAAAAATCTCCCATAATGGTTTTGTTTTCCTAATATATATA